>ML337110.1:0-18717 GCA_005239505.1 Nicotiana paniculata | reverse complement strand
ATATATCTATATACTATATTAAAAGCACGAAGACTCTTAGTGAAATATTGTTCGTCATTTTTACCCTTAAAAATAGATTTTACACTTGTGAGCACACAACTTTTGCCCGGCGTATAAAATCTCTCCTAAAAAGTCAAAAAATAGTTTTCTACTTGTTTTAGATTTTTGTAGGATTGTTAAAGAATTTTTCTCTATTTATTTTTCTGCAATATATTGCATTTTTTCATTTTTCTTTAGCATAATTAGGAGTAGCTTAAATTACAAAATGTCAAAAAATATTTTTTATCTTTTGTTTAGTTGCATTTTAGGATTTAGTTTCATTGTTAGATGCATTTGTTAAATACATAAAATCACAAATTGCATTCTTAGGTTAGTTAATTAATTAATTAGTTGCATTAGTCCATCATTAAGTAAATAGATAAATAGGCTAGCCATACAAAAATGAAACTTAATTAGATTGTTGAGTCTAAAGTGGTTAATTGTGCAAAACCTAACAAAGAAAGAAAAAAGTGATTCTTTAGAGGTTAAGTTTGAGCTTGGGCTAGTTTTTGGACCCAGCTCTTACCTAATTTCCCTCCATCTGCCCCAAACCCGTCCAAGCCCACACCCAATTGTCCGACATGCCCGATCCTTCAAAACAACGCTGTGGGGAACCTAAACGGCGTCGCTCCCTTCCCCTCACTCATTGAAACGCCATCTTCCCCTCACTTGTTTAAATAACTTCCATAAATATTAAAAGTGGTTAGAAAGTTAAAAATGCACAATATATTTTAAGCATGTAATAAATCAGATAATTATGCCAATTATTAATAGTTGAGCGACCGTGCTAAAATCACGAAACACGGGAGTACCTCATACCTTCTCCCAGGTTAACAAAATTCTTTACCCGGTCTTTTGTGTTCGCGGGCCAAAAATAGAGTCAATTTCCTCGATTTGGGATTTTAGAATAAACCGGTGACTTGGAGCACCATAATAATTAACCCAATTGGCGACTTTGAAATAAATAAATAATCTCAATTCAAATAATGTCACTTTAATTGAAAAAACTCCCTATTCCTCGGAAAGAGGAGGTGGGACTACACTGGATTAACATAGTAATTTAAGTTATTTTTTTATTATTTAGGATTTTAAAATCAACTAAAATATTAATTATTAAATCTTTCCACATCTTAATTATGTAGAAACTCCTAATACTTAGGATTATTAATCTCACCCGCACAATAATACTGCCCAAAAGACTGAGCATTTATGGACTTACAATTTCAACTCTTCTCTTGTATATACGAGGTATGAGAACTAATTACTTTTCGTAAAGGAGAAAGAAGGACATGTTATGAAATAATAAAAGAAGAAGAACAATATTGCAAAGAAAGAGAGAGGGGGAATTTTTATCGAATTTTGGGATGATTTACAATGGGGTAAGACCACTCTATTTATATGGAAAAAATGACTTAGCCACAAAGTAAAACTCTCTAAAAGATAGACATTCACTCTAATTACAATTCTATTCATAACACTCCCCCTTGAATGTCTACTCAATAAGTAATATGCCTCGTTAAAACCTTAACTAAAATAAAACTCAGTGGAAAAAAAATTTAGTAAAGGAAAAAGAGTACACATGTTTAATAATATGCTTTTTGGTTGTCTCGTAAAAAACCATGAAAGAAAAACCTAGTGTGACAAAACCTTGTAGGGAAAAAGAGTGCAATGCGTATTAACTCCCCCTGATGAGAGCATGAATTCACATCCTTGAGCCTTCGCATCCCGATCTTGTATACTAGCTTCTTGAAGGTTGATGTCGGTAGAGATTTTGTGAACAAATCAGCCATATTATCACTTGAACGAATTTGTTGCACATTAATATCACCATTCTTTTGAAGATCATATGTGAAAAATAAATTTTGTGAAATGTGCTTTGTCCTATCTCCTTTTATGAATCCTCCCTCAATTGGGCTACGCATGCTGCATTATCTTCATACAAAATCGTGGGTAGTTTGTCACACTTCAAACCATATTTGTCTCGAATAAGATGTATTATAGACCTCAACCACACACATTCTCGACTTGCTTCATGAATAGCAATTATCTCAGTATGATTAGATGAAGTAGCCACAATTGATTGCTTAGTCGATCGCCAAGATATGATAGTGCCTCCACAGGTAAACACATAGCCTGTTTGAGATCGAGCCTTGTGTGGATCGGAAAAATACCCAGCATCGATATAACCAACAAGATCGAGACTGCAATTATTGCCATAAAATAAGCCCATATTGGTAGTCCCTTTTAGATACCGTAATATGTGTTTGATTCCATTCCAATGTCTCCTTGTAGGATCAGAGCTATATCTTGCTAAGACATTGACTGAAAAAGTTATGTCAGGCCTTGTAGTATTAGCAAGATACACTAGTGCACCAATTGCACTAAGATATGGTACTTCAGGACCAAGTAGCTTTTCATTCTCTTCTTGAGGTCGGAATGGATCTTTATTCACATCAAGTGATCTAACAACCATCAGAGTACTTAATGGATGTGCTCCATCCATGTAAAACTGTTTCAATACCTTTTCTATGTAGGTAGATTGATGAACAAAAATTTCGTTTGCCAAATGTTCAATTTGCAAACCAAGACATAATTTTGTCTTCCCGAGATCTTTCATCTCGAATTCCTTCTTTAAATAATCAATTACCTTTTGGAGTTCTATATGAATTCCAATAAGGTTTATGTCATCAACATATACGGCAAGTACAACAAATTCCGATGTTGTTTTCTTTATAAAAACATATGAATAAATGACATTATTTATATAACCTTCATTTAATAAATACTCACTAAGACGATTATACAACATACGCCTGATTTCTTTAGATCGTACAAAGATCTTTGCAATTTGATTGAAAATATTTCTCAGGATTTTGAATTATGTGCGTTGGGCATTTTAAATTCCCCGGAATTTTTCATGTATATCTCATTATCAAGTGAGCCATAAAGGTAGGCGGTAACCACATCCATTAAATGCATGTCAAGCTTTTCATGGACATCAAAACTAATGACATAACAGAACTTTATAGCATCCGTAACAGGTGAATATGTCTCTTCATAATCGACACCAGGCCTTTGTGAAAATCCTTGTGCAACAAGGCGTGCCTTATATATTTGTACCTTATTTTTCTCATTCTCTTGCGTATAGAGACTCATTTATAGCCAACAGGCTTAATACCATTAGGTGTTTGGACTACAGGCCCAAAAACTTCACGTTTCACAAGTAAATTCAATTCTGATTGGATTGCTTCTTGCCATTTTGTCCAATCACGTCTTTGTCGACATTCTCCAACAGATTGAGGTTCAAGATCCTCACTATCTTTCATAATTCAAGATGCAACATTATATGCAAAGACATAATCCACCACTATATCCACTCGATTCAAATTTGTCTCAATATCGATTGGATTTATTGATAGTTTCTTATTTTCTTGAGTCTCAGGCTCAGTGATTTCCTCATGAATCTCAGAATTTATTAAATCGTGGATTTCTTCATGAGACTCTTTCGTAGTGTCATTTTAATCATTTATTTTCATTTTTCTAGGATTTCGATCCTTAGAACCCAATGCTATGCCACGTTTTAGGCGTGCTTTTGACTCATTAGCTATGACACTAGAAGATTGTCCAATAGGGACATCAATACGGATTGGAACATTCTCTGCAGGAATATGTGATTTTGTTATCCTTTTCAGATCCGTAAATACGTCTGGCATTTGATTTGTTATTCTCTGCAAATGGATAATCTTTTGCACCTCTTTTTCACAAATAGAGGTACGTGGATCAAAATGAGATAATGATGGATTTTTTCACAAAATTTATCGTTTGGTTTCACCAATTTCTCCCCCTAATTTTGGGAAAAGTGTCTCATCAAATTGACAGTCTGCAAATCGAGCAGTGGATAAATCCCCCGTTAATGTTTCAAGATAGCGAATGATGGAGGGAGATTCAAACCCAACATATATTCCTAACCTTCTTTGGGACCCATTTGGTTGTGTTATGACGGTGTTACAGGCACATATACTGCACATCCAAAAATTCTTAAATGGGATATATTAGGTTTATGAACCAAAACTAATTGCAACGGGGAATATTTATGATAATTTAACGGCTGATACGAACTAGCATTGCTTCATGCAAAATAGCGTGACCCAAACAGAAGTGGGCAACCTCGTTTTCATGAGTAACGGTCTTGCTATCAATTGCAGACATTTAGTTAAAGACTCTGCTATGCCATTTTGAGTGTGAACATGAGCTACAAGATGTTCCATTTTTATCCCAATTGATAAGCAATAATCATTAAATGCTTGGGATGAAAACCTAGTAGCATTATCAAGTCTAATAGACTTAATTGGATTATCGGGGAATTGTGCCCATAATCGAATTATTTGTGCCATTAATTTTGTAAACGCGAGGTTGCGAGATGATAATAGGCACACATGAGAACATCTAGAGGATGCACCTATTAAGACCATAAAATATCTAAACGATCCACTAGGTGGGTGAATAGGTCAACAAATATCCCCTTGTATACGTTCCAAAAACGCAGGGGACTCAATCCCAACCTTTGTTGGTGATGGTATAATAATTAACTTGCCTTGATAACAAGAAGTCCAAGAAAATTCATTATTTAAAAGAATCTTTAAATTCTTTAATGGATGCCCATTTAAGTTTTCTATAATTCGTGTCATCATAATTGATCTAGGATGTCCCAATCGATCATGCCAAAGTACAAAAGTATTGGAATCAGTAACCTTATGGTTTATAATAGAATGTGTTTCAATTGCACTAATTCTTGTCCAATACAGGCCACAAGATAAAGATGAGAATTTCTCAATTACCCTTTTCTGGCCAGAGACATTCTTGGTAATGATGAGATATTCAAGGTTATTCTCATCTATTGTCTCAATATGATATCCATTTCGACGGATATCTTTAAAACTCAACAAGTTCCTCTTGGACTTGGAGGAGAACATTGCATTCTCTATGATAAATATTGTTTCCTTAGGCAGAGTTATAGTAGCTCTTCCAGAGTCTTCAATTAAATTGCCACTAATATAAATTGTAGTAACATCTACCTTACACATACTTAAATGAGAGAAATATTTCTTCTCTTTGAATATTGTATGTGCCGTACATGAATCAACTAAACAAATATTTTTACAATTGAACTTTGACCCAATTTTGTTTTGTGAAATATCCATATTTGCTTCCCATTATTTGACATACAAAATAAATATACGACTAAATATTAGTATTTTCAGAAATAAAGGAAAATAAACAAAGTTAAGTATATGATACAACATAACAACTTCACTGCGATCATTGTGAATCGAGACCTTGAGTATACAAAATTCTTTTCTCATAGTTCTTCTCCTTTTAAGACCAAGGTATTACCAGTAGCATGTGCAGCCTTCACAATACTTCAGTTTCTTTTATTACTAAATTTAATATGCAGTAAAGAAACCAATGAGTCATGTATGGCATTTTTATTTTGTTCTATACGCATACAGTAAACATAGACAACAAATTGACTATCTAGTCATTAGATTTATACAATTTTAACCAATCAAATGCATCAAAATCTACCAAAAGCAGTCAAATAAACACAAGGAAAATGTAAATTAAAAGTAAAAGATTTTTTTTAGAAGAACAGAAAGAGTACCCTTGCAGATAATTTTGCCCAAACCTAGATAATTAAAGAAGTTATGCGGAGATCGCAGTAGTTTGCATTTGTCATATTCACAATTTTAGTTTGTAGAGAAGTATGACTCATATTAGGCTCTTCCGTCTTAGCATAATTAAAAAGTTTTTGGGACTTTATTTTATGATTCTAACAGTTCCCAGCTATTCGGTAATTCAAGTATGAAAGTATTTAGTTGACATAGACTCATCATAAAGCAAATACTAGAATTATATTTAATCAAAGTGAACTAACACTAATTCATAAACTACTACTAATTGATACTAATGACTATTACTCATGTATATAACTATGATTACATGATGTTTATTCACTAACTATTATGAATAGGCAAACATAAAAATTAAACTACTCAATCATCTTTAACCACAGATCCATCACCGATCAAGTGGTCTATTTTTCCATCAGGGTGCTCAAAGAAGTTTGCCACATCCAAGTGAGTGATGTCAAAATCATTGTCAAAGACAAAATTGGCTTCAGGGCCTTTATTCTTTAGAGATGCTTGATAAAGCTCAACCAATGTCTTGGTACACGATAAATATTTGCCCAATGCCCTTTTCCACCGCAACGATAACATTCAGTTTCTGAACCATTTGTCTTTGGCTTCTCATATTTCCCTTTTCACTTTTAGTGGTTGTTTTTCTTTGGGGGGTGATTAACACCAGGAAAATTTCTTCCTTGCCCATGGCCACGACCACGACCACGACCACGACCATTAATAAGGCCATGTCCTTTTCTACGCTTAGCATAATGGGAATACACCTCATTCACTTCAGGCAATGGTGTAGACCCAGTGGGTCGATTTTCGTGATTTCTCATGAGCAAGTTGTTATTTCGTTCAGCCACAAGGAGAAGAGAAATCAACTCGGAGTACATCTTGAAACCTCTCGGTATTGCTGTTGCAAGACTATATTGGAGGCATGAAACGCTGTGAATATTTTTTCAAGCATATCATAGTCGGTGATAGTATCTCCATGGAGTTTCAATTTAGAAGTAATTCTGTGCATTGCAGAATTATATTCAGAACCAGACTTAAAGTCTTGGAGCCTCAGATGAGCCCAATCATATCGTGCTTGTGGAAGAGTGACAAACTTTAAGTTGTCATATCTTTCCTTTAAGCCGTTCCACAAAACAAGTGGATCTTTGACTGTGAGATATTCTATTTTCAACCCTTCATCAAGGTGATCGCTCAAGAAAATCAATGTCTCAGCATAATTTTAGGTAGATGCTTTATTTTATCTTTAATGGCGTCTCCAAAACCCATTGCATCTTAATAGATTTCAGCATCCAATACCCATGCCATATAGTTCTTGCCCGAAATTTCAAGGGCAACGAACTTTCTTTTCATAATGTCAGTCATAATTAAAAAGAGGAGAAAAGTTATACCTTAATCTTCTCAAAGATCTTCTTGAGACCGTAGAGTCTCGTGCTGATAATGTGTTATGAAACAATAAAAAAGAAGAACAATATTGCAGAGAAAGAGAGAGAGAGAATTCTTATTGAATTTTGAGATGATTTACAATGGGGTAAGACCCCTCTATTTATATGGGAATAATAACTTAGCCACAAAGTAAAACTCTCTAAAAGATAGACATTCACTCTAATTACAATTCTATTCATAACAAGAGCGCATATGTATCTTCTTTTTTCTCTTTATTTTTGCTTTTGTCTTTTTTAACCACTTGCCATCTTATATTTTTTATTACTTTCATCCGTAATTTTAAATGTCCTGCTTTACATAACATCTTGTTTTTTCTTTTTTTTTACTTTTCCATATTCTCATATCCATGACTAATTTTTAGTATTTGTTTGGATTTCTGAGATTAGATCTACAACATATTTATAATATTGTGTATTTCACACATAAAGGTAAACATTATTTTTTAATTGTCACACGTAGTTGCTAATATGCAATAAGCGGAGAGGAAAGAGACTTTGATTGAGAAAATTCGAAATCTAATATTTAGTAATATTAGTTTTTGGGTACGCGCTTTGCACGTGTACCACATATCAATAAATTATTAATTTTAAAAAACCACCTAAATAATATTTGCATAATGTCTTTTGGGCTATAAATTAAAAAGTAGACTTCTTGAAAATGATGAATGTTGATCCCATTTAGCTAACTCAATAAGGAAAAAAATGTAAATGCTTTATTCTTATTTCTAAAGGCCTCAGTGGGAATATCTTATGAAATTTATTGTTATTTTTGTGACCTAATACTAAAAACAAGCAAGTAACGCATAAATATTGTTATCAAGATTCTGTAAGAATTTGTCAAACAAAACCTATTGAGAATTAAAAGATTTATTTCTTAAGGAATTTGGGAATGAAGAGGTTGTCTCTATAGCTCTAAGGAAAATTGTTAACTACACTGTAAAGTCTAAAAATATCTAATATTGAGTTGATATTTTACAATAGATAACTTGTTAGAGATATATAACAAAATACAAGGAGTTGTCATTTGTTAGAATAAATAAAAAATAAAGAAAAATAAATGATAAATTCATTTAGAATACACAATATTATCTTCTACTACCTTATCCTTATTGTTTCAAGTACATATTTTACCAATTTGACTCAAAATATTATACTTTTAATTAATTTTTTTCTATTGCCTAATTGTTTTTAGTGCAAATTTTCTCTTTTTTAAAATAAATTTATATACCATAACGGGTCTCTTAATTTGCAAAAAGTTATATTGGTACGAAAATTAAATAGTAGCAAAAATATTTATTGGATATACTTTCAATTGATAAATATTTGATTCAATGAATTCAAAATTATGGAGTATAATTTAAAAAATATGTTTGATTTTTTCATATATAAATTTGGATAAAATTTTACTTTTAAATTTAACCTAGGTATTCTTAAAAGATTTTGGAATTAGCGTTTTGGAGAAATATGTTTTGGTAATTTAATTATTTTACCTGGGATAGCTAATTCTCAAATATTATCTCACATCGAATGGAATAAGAATAGTAGCTAATTAAGATTTGTGGTATGACTAATCTAGCAATTTTGTATACCAAAAAAAAAGAAGAAGAAGAAATTAACCAAACGTGAAATTGAATAATTTTCATATTTTATCCCAAGAATATTATCCTTCAATGTTTTCTAATTCTAAATTTGTAAAATATTTCCTTAGTTATTTTTTTCTAACTATGGAGTGTAATTTGAAAATATCACACATAAAATCAACAAAGGGAAAATACTTAATTATTTGTTCCAATAGTTGAGTGTAATATTCAAATATTATACTAAAAAAGGAAGATTTTTTTTAATAATTTGAAATGAAGGGAGTTCAAGTATTATATGGAAGTGTATTATCTATTATCTATTTTTATTTGTATTAAATGCTAGAAAAATCATATAAATTTGGAAGTCAAATAATTTGTACTTGACTTCAAGGTAACACCATTATTGTCTGGGAGCTATAATTTTCATGGAAGACAATATGCTGTGTAATCGGATTGTTTACTTTGTTGAAATCTTTTACATGTTTTCTTTTTCTTATTGTATTTTTACTAAATCCTAAGTGTTAGGACTTCATACCTAATTCAAATAAGGAATGGTTTGATAAATTAAATTGTAGTATAAGTCCTAAATATTAAGAAAATAACTTAAATTACAATTTTATCCAATGTAAAACTTATTTTTAAAGGACAAAAAAGGCGAACGACATTTCTCTAAGGGCCTTCGTGCTTTTAATATAATATAGATAGTGTACAATCATATATGAGAAACGTTTGTATACGGTCAAAATCGGGGAAGATCAATTTTAAGGCTTCTACGGCGTGCCGGGGCCGGTCTCGATGGGATCGGAGCAGAATTTGAGGGTCGACCCCGATGTGCATCCCTCGAGAAAGTATATCGAAGGCTCATCCCAGCATACCTCGAGGCAGGATAAAAATCGAAGACATACACAGTTTTCCCAAAACTCGAAACATCATGAGTCACAAACTACAGAAAAAAAATAGTATCTCTATACTCTAGAGTCTAGTAAAACGAAATACATGAAGTGTTTGACATGGGGAAGAGTAGAAGGGGACTCCGAGGTCTGCGGACGCGGCAGATATACCTTGAAGTCTCCAAATCTGTCTCCACTCACTGATAATGCGGCTGATAACGAGCACCTGAATATGCACACAAAACATGTGCAGAAAGTAGCATGAATACACCACAATTGATACCCGATAAATGCCAAGCCTAACCTCGATCGAGTAGTGACGAGGCCAGGTCAGACCCACTGGTATATAATAAATAAAGCAGGAGAATATAAAAGTATAATAAGAGAATCGAGTTTAACAAAGGAAAAAACAATGAAGTAACAGTACAACGCGCGGAAATAAACAACAGGGGATCTTTCGAGATACCGTCTCGTAGTCCCAAAAGTAAATATGCAGGGAGAACTCCCGAGGTACCGCCTCGTAGTCTCAAAAGTAAATGTGCAGGGAGAACTCTCGAGGTACCGCTTCGTAGTCTCAAAATTAAATGTGTAGGGGGATCTCTCGAGATACCGTCCCGTAGTCCCAAAGTAAATACACAGCTCATACAATTACATATGACAGGTACAACAAGAGAATCTACAGTTTAGACTAAGTACAAGTCAAGAAAAGAAGCATGAATTCACTAACCATGTTGCAAAGCGTTTTAGTTAAGCATTTAGGACTCATAGACATGTTATTCTAGGCTAATAGGGTAACTACACATGCTAGTATAGTCAATTAAGGTGAAAACATGTATTTACTCAGTAAAAATCAGGTTTTGCAAAAAATAGTCTGTGTACGCACTGGTCACCTCTCGTACACGGCTCTTACATATCAATATGAGTACCAAATCCTTAGGCAAATTTCCCCATACAAGGTTAGGCAAGACACTTACCTCGAACCAAGCTCAAATCAATCTGTAAAAATGCCCTTTCCTCGATTATCCAACTCCGAATGGCCCAAATCTAGCCAAACACAATTACATACCATAAATATAGCTATAAGAATTGATCTAGTCAATGAAATCTAAGCTTAAGCAAGAAATTAGGAAATCGACCCAAAAAGCCTACAGAGGGCCCATGTCTCGGAATCAGGTAAAAGTCACAAAATACGAACACTCATTCACTCACGAGTCTAACCATACAAGAATTACTCAAATCCGACCTCAAATTGCTTTCCAAAACTCGAAATTTTAGTCTATGAAGTTGCTACCATTTTTTCCCAAATTTCTAACTCAAATCCCTAATTAGAAGATGAAAATAACACTAGATTCATGAAATATACCCCAATCTGAGTTAGAATCACTTACCCCAACAATCTTCTCGAAGAACCCTCGAAATATTGCCCCACACCAAGCTCTCAAAGTCCCAAAATCGAAAAGGGAATCAGACCCTCGAATTTATTTTTTCTGCCCAGTTATTCCGCATCTGCGGACCTGCCATCGCACCTGCAGAATTCCCCTCGCAGGTGCGGATTCAACTTAAAGCCTAGAGTCCGCTTCTGCGATCATACGGTCTCACCTGCGTGTGCGCACCTGCGGACCCATGTCCGCTTTTGCGATCACCTCTCCCAGGCCGGCCTTTGCTTCTGCAATTGCTTCTCCACAGGAGTGGCTCCGCTTCTGTGGTCCCATTGCCGCACCTGCGACCACTGGATACCCAGACCAGGGCTGAATCTGCATGCTACCCTCCGCACATGCCAGTCCGCACCTGCGGTCTCCCCTCCGCAGTTGCAAAACACCAGAAACCAATAAATTCTCAACAAGTGCCTAAGTCCAAATCTCATTCCGTTAAGCATCCAAACATACCTGAGGCTCCCGGGACCTCAACCAAACATACCAACCAGTCCTAAAATTCCATACGAACTTAGTCGAGCCCTCGAATCACAACCAACAACACTAAGAAACACGAATCACCCTCCGATTCAAACTTAATGAACTTGAAACATCCAATTTCCGTAACAGATGTCGAAACCTATCAAACCACGTCCGATTGACCCTAAATTTTACACACAATTCATATTCAACCCTACAAACTTACTTAAACTTTCAGAATCGGAATTCGACCCCCATATCAAAAAGTACGCCACTGGTCAAAATCTCCAAAAAATTGACTTTCGCCATTTCAAACCTAAATGAGATATAGCCTCCAAAATACAATCCTGATATGCCCCTAGGTCCCAAATCACCCAATGGAGCTAACGGAATCGACGAAACTCCATTCAGGAGTCGTCTTCACACAGTTCCAACTACGGTCCAAAATCCTAAGGCTTAAGCTTCCGTTTATGGACTAAGTGTCCCAAAACACTCTGAAACCACAACCATCACCTCCCGAAAAGACACATAAGCTGAAAAATGACAAGGAGGAATCAATAAGTAGGAGATCGGGGCTATAACTCTCAAAATGACCGGCCGGGTCATTACAAAGCATGTATACTTTGATGTCTCCATCCGCACAGACAGAACTTTCAAAACCAACACGATCTGAAGTACCTAAATCTGCACAAAAATGTGTAGAAGTGTATCATGAGTACAACACAACGGTACCCAGTAAGTATGAAGACTAACCTCGGTTGAGTAGTGACGAGGTAGTCGAGACACTCACTAGATATAAAACATGTACATGATAACAACATAAAACTACCAATGGAAAGAATATCAATGTAAGTCTAACAACGCAAATATTATTAATATAAATCTAATAATGGAATAATAGAAACACAAATGGAACAAGAAGTAAATGGGTAAATAACAACGATTCTCAGAGTACAAATGAAATATGAATGAACTCAATCAAGGAAACAAATGGCAATTCAAGTAAGTAAATCGATCCCAACGTATGGCTTATGACAAGAATTACCACGAGGCACCACACCTCATAACCACAAATCATAACCCACAATTTCGAACGTTACACGCATGGCACCTCGTGCCGACATAGTCGATCACCTTCGCATGGAAAATTCCACGTGCTACCAAGTACATTGTATCCATATCAAATGCCAAATAAAATATTCGAGATTTATTTAAATACAATAAGGCATAATAACAATCTTGAATAAATTAAGGCGTCAAATAAGATAATGAATTTTTTTTTAAAATCAAATAAAGCTAAAGTACAATTTATACAAAATAGAGTATCATAGAAATCAATAAGGTAAAGTAAAATAACGTTTCTAAACAAAGTAATACATTAGATAAGTTAACGAATTAAATATAAAACTTGTTAAAGTAAAGCGTGATAACACTTTAAATATGGTAAAACATCAAATAGGGTAATGAGTTTAATTTGAGAACCCAATTAAAGTAAAGTGTGATAACCATTTAAAATAGTAAAACATCAAGTGAGATAGCGAGTTCTATCTTAAGAGTCACATAACAAAAAGCATGTTAATAATTCTTTTATTTAAAATTATTATATTACCAACAACTCATCATAATATGAAATAATGACTCTATGCAAGTAAATTCATGTTGATAGTATCTTGGCCATACTTAAAGTTCTTCATTCATGGCACGATGGCCGTATTTTATACTTCACACTTTCGTTTCTTTAATCCCATTAATCATAATCATAAACAAAAATATGTAGACATTCCGAAAATCATAGATTTAAATTCATTAGTAATGAAGGTTTTAAACACAATGAATTTCTTTCAAAAGTATGGAGCAAAATGACTAGCAATCAAAGCACATGTTAAAATCATAAACGAGTAATACACCATTTATTCTTGAAATACTTTTCCCAAAGGGCAATATACAGTTTCAACTCAGGAGTATGTAAGAACTCAAAACACATTGTATAACGACCCCACCGGTCATTTTGAGAATTTAAGTCCCGTTCGACGGCATAAGGCCTTAAGCATCTTTGTATGATGTGTATTGAAGTGCATACATGGTCGGGTTTAGTTACCGGATGATTCAGAGTCAAATAAGAAAAAGGATTAAAGTTCTGGAAGCTTAAGCGGTAAGAGTTGACCAAAATTTTGACTTTTGTATAAATAGCTCCGGAATGGGTTTTCACAGCCTCATATGGTGGTTATGGACTTAAGCGCCCGTCCGGATTTGAATTTGTAGGTCCGTAGGGTAATTTGAAGTATTTCGACAAAAGTTGAAAAAGTTGAAGTGTCACGACCCGATTCAACCTCCGAAGGTGTCATGATGGCACCTAGTCTCTACGACCAGGTAAGCCTACTATAAGGGGGAAACTGAAATAAAGCACAAGAAATAACAGGGGATAAGGGCAATGATATAAATAACAGACTGGCCACTTGGCTCATAACAAATATAACTCCCCAAGACCTGGAATGTCACAGACAGTCACAAGCTTCTAACAAAAACTGGAAAGTACATAAGAAAATCTCTACAAGCTAGAATGGAAGGGGACTCGGAGGATTCTACGGACGCGGAAGAAATACCTTGCGTCTCCTGGAATTAGCAGCAATGACTAACCACGAGGCTGATAGCTTGTACCTGATTCTGCACACGAAAACATGTGCATGAAAGGGCATGAGTACACCACATTTGGTACCCAGTAAGTGCCAAGCCTAACCCCAGTCAAGTAGTGACGAGGTTAGGTGAAGTCTCTATTACAAACATAGGTAAAGTATACAGTAAACAGTTTAAGAAAATCAATATAAGTTCTACGGTAAAGAGAGTCCTCGGCTCGACACAATATATATCACAAGGTGGAATCTCCCGGGATACCGTCCCGTAGTTCCAAATGATTATGCAGTACAAGAGGATCTCCCGAAATACGTCCGTAGTCCCAAAATAAATATGCAGTACATGGGGATCTCCCGGGATACGTCCGTAGTCCCAAAGTAAATATGCAATACAAGGGTATCTCTCGGAATACGTTCGTAGTCCCAATTTAAATATGCAGTACATGGGGATTTCACGGAATACGTCTGTAGTCCCAAAGTAAATATACAGTACAGGGTGATATCCTAGAATATGTCCGTAGTCCCAATTTAAATATGCAGTACGGGGAGATCTCCCGAAATACGTCCGTAGTCCCAATTTAAATATGCTATGCAGGATGAATGACAAGCATAACATCGAGTTTACACAGTTTATACGAATCACAGATAAAGAAAATAAGGGCTTAACTAAGCATGGCGCACAAAAAATCAAGTAGGCAATTAAGCATGTATGCATGCTTTCTTAATCTAAACTAACCAATCTATCATATGAGAGCAAGTTCATAGAAGAGAAAAACAATATATGTAAGTAAGGGAAAAATGAGATTTTTGAAATAACGGCCCGTGTACGTACTCGTCACCTCACGTACACGGCGCCCGCACAACATTTAGCATCAACATCCTAAGGGGGAAGTCCCTAACACAAGGTTAGGCAAGCCACTTACCTCGACTGCTCAATTCAACCTGGAATCACGTTCTTGCCACGAGTACCAAACTCCGAATGGCCCAAATTTATTCAAATAAGTTTCATAACGTGAATATCACTAAAAGCAACTAGTTTAATAAACAAATTTGAAGCTAAAGCATGAAATTAGGGAAATCGCCAAAAAAGTCCCCCGGGCCCACGTCTCGGAATCGGGTAAAAGTTACAAATTCCGAACACCCGTTCACTCACGAGTCTAACCATAAAAAAATTACTCGAATCGGATACCGAAATCTCGATCAAAACTTAAAAACTCGATTTAAGAACTTTATCCAAAATTTTCCCCATTTTTCACCCCAAATTCGAAATTAAAGGATGAATTTAAGCATAGATTCGTGGAAATTAGTCAAAACCGAGTAAGAATTACTTACCCAATTTGCCCAGGTGAAAATGCCTCCAAGAATCGCCTAATCCCGAGCTCTCAAGTCCAAATTGTGAAAAATGACCTTAACCCTCGATTTTGAACATTTTTATTGTGCCCAGATTTTCCTCAATCGCGATCGCGGAAGAACCATCACGATCGCGAAGAACAAATTTCGCGCCTCAAGATTTTACTCTACGCGAACGCGTAAACACTCACGCGAACGCGATGCACCAGTCCTCAGACCCTACGCGAACGCGACTGGGATCACGATACTGCGAAGATAAAAATATCAACTTCCACTGCTGCCTCACTCCTTCTACACGAACGCGACCTAGCCCATGCGAATGCGATGACCAAGCTGCCTACACTACGCGATCGCGTCCCATTCTCTGCGATCGTGTTGCATAAAATCTGACTGGCCTTCATCTTACTCTACGGTATCGCGTACTCCCTCTCGCGATCGCGATGAAGAAAAACTGGCTGCACTCACACCAGCAAAACAACAATCACCACAACTCTACAAATGACTCGTTGAGCATCCGAAACACCCCCGAGGCCCCCGGGACCTCAACCAAACCTACCAACCAGTCCTAATACCTTATTCGAACTTAGTCGAGCCTCCAAACCACATTACATAACATCAAAAATCGCAAATTATACATGGATTCAAGCCTAAAAACTTAGAAATTTTCCAAAATCCACAACGAGACCAAAACACGTCAAAATTAGTCCGAATGACCTAAAATTTGATACAAAGGTCACAAATGAAACTATGGACCTACAACCACTTTCGGAATCCCATTCCGAGCCCGATATCAAAATTTCACCTATCGGCCGAAATCGCCGAAATTCTAACTTTCGCCAATTCAAGCCTAACTCTACTACAGACCTTGAAACCACATTTCGGACGCACTCCTTACCCCAAAATCACTCAACGGAGCTAACGGAGTCGACGGAATTCCATTCCGGACCCGTCTTCACACAGTTCCAACCACGGTCCAATTTCTAAGGAACTCAAAATTAGGGACTAAGTGTTCCAAAACTCTCCGAATTTCATAGCTAATCACTCCAGCAAGTCCCAAAAGCAGAAACAAACGTGGGAAAAACAGTTATTAGGGGATGGAGTCTCTAACTCTTAAAATGACCAGCCGGGTCGTTACATTCTCCCCGTCTTAAAACAATCATTCGTCCTCGAACGACTGAAGCTGTGAAAAGATGAGGGTACTGGCTGCGCATATCTCGCTCGGTCTCCCAAGTCGCCTCCTCGACTGGATGGCCCCTCCACTGAACCTTTACTGACACAGTATTCTTCGACCTGAACTTTCTGACCTGCCTATCAAAAATGGATACTAGCTCCTCAACATAAGATATATCCTTGTCCAACTGGACTGAACTGAACTAAAGTCCAATACATGAGCCGGATCGCCGTGATACTTCCGGAGCATAGAGACGTGGAATACTGGATGAATTCCTGATAGGATGGGAGGCAAGGCAAGCTCATAAGCAACCTCCCCAACACGCCGAAATATCTCAAAAGGGTCAATGAATCTCGAACTCAGTTTACCCTTTTCTCGAACCTCATGACGCCCTTCATAGGCGATACCTGAAGCAAAACCCGATCACCAACCATAAATGCCAAATCACGAACCTTCTGGTCCGCATAACTCTTCTGCATAGACTGAGCTGTGCGAAATCTCTCTTGAATCACCTTTACCTTGTCTAGGGAATCCTGGACCAACTCTGTACCCAACAATTGGGCCTAGCCCGGCTCGAACCATCCCACTGGAGACCAGCACCATCTACCATACAAAGCCTCATACGATGCCATCTCAATGCTGGAGTGGTAGCTGTTATTATAAGCAAACTCTGCAAGTGGAAAGTATTGTTCCCATGACCCTCCAAAATCCATCACACAGGCACATAGCATATCCTCAAGAATCTGAATCGTGCGCTCGGACTGCCCGTCCGTTTGAGGGTGAAAGGCTGTGCTCAGCTCCACCTTGGTGCCCAACTCCTGCTGTACGGCTCTCTAGAACCGTGATGTGAAATGCGTGCCTCTGTCTGAGATGATAGATACTGGAATACCGTGAAGTCGGACAATCTCTATGATATAAATCTCAGCTAACCTCTCAGAAGAATAAGTGGTCAGCACCGGAATGAAATGAGCTGACTTGGTGAGCCGATCCACAATCACCCAAATAACATCGAACTTCCTCAAAGTCCGTGGAAGTAAATGTTGGCCCAAGAAAGGAAATAAATTTGAAGATTTACAAAGGAACTCCGAGATGAACCAGGTCAATCACAAGTAACATAGACCAGCAGAGTTAAAGGCACATGAGATGCACATGCATGAGATAAATGTATTCTGGTAAAATTGAGATATCTTCTGATTGAAAAGATTGCAAAAATGAAATTGGAGAAGGACTCCTTATTCAATAAGAACAGAATCTAAGATAAGGAAGGATTTAGGAGTTGAGTTTGACTAAAACTCTTCTACCAAGGAAGAGTTGCATTAGGATTCTAGTTAATTCCTTATCTACTAACTCCTATAAATTGCAGATTGTTCTTATTGTATATAGACTCACAAAGACAGAAATTTATCAAGAATTGAGAGCAAAATTCGTGAAGAAATTTTGCAACCAGTTTGAGCCAAATTGGAGAGTGCGAATCTGGAGCTACTTGAACCAGCTAGAAGAACCTCTTCCATTTGTTGTCTTTTACTCTAGTTTATTTGTAGTAGGTGATTACAAATTGTACCTTTCAGCTTTATCTAGAAGCAATTGTAATAGGTATCGAGTGTTCAAGTTATAGTTAACNCCTACTGAGTAGTAGGTCGTGGTTTTTCACCTTTTGAGCCAGGTGTTTTCCACATAAAAATCTCTATGTTCTTTACTTTTCTGCATTTATTATTCCACAACAGTACGAGTTGGAACACATAGAAGAACCAGGTCCTTCTATAACGACAACACTCAAAAATTGGACACCACACAAATCACCTCCCCTCTTGTGTGATATTGACGTATAAAACATCAATTGGTATCAGAGCGGGTTATCCTTGAAGAGACTAACACCTTAGGAAAAGATCAAGATGAGTGCACCACGTGGGAACTGGGAAGGACAATCAACTGTTAGGCCTCCATTCTTCAATGGCCAGTAATACTCCTGGTGGAAGAATAGGATGAAAGATCACTTAATTGGAGAAGACTATGAACTATGGGAC
>ML337108.1:0-35006 GCA_005239505.1 Nicotiana paniculata | reverse complement strand
TGTAGGAGCCCCTCCCGGAGTCTGTACACCCCCAGTGAGCGCAGTCGACTATTATGGATCGGGATGCACGCCGCAACATATATTATATGGATCGGGCTGCACGCCGCAGCAGATATGATATAGATCGGGCTGCACGCCGCAACAGATATTATATGGATCGGGCTGCACGCCGCAGCAGTTATATATATATATATATATATATATATATATATATATATATATATATATATATATATATATGGTACCAGTTGAGTGGGAATGTTGAGTGTGAGCATTTACCTATGAGACTAGAGTTTCGAGTGACTGAGAGGCTTGCCCGAGAGGCTTTATTGTGAATGACACCGTGCACGAGCGACCGATATTTTTTCGAAACTACTGTTTTCACTCACATTTACACTGAGCCTCAATTGAAAAATGTTGAACAAACGTTTATACGAATTATAAAATGGAAAACTAGAGTTTCTATGAAATATTCGGAATGTAGATTCCTAACTTGAGTATAATCACTTCTATTGTTGCTTATTATATGGTTTTTACATGATCTTTAAAAATGCTCGTCACTGCACTCGAGTCTTTAGTTATGGTTGTTACTTACTGAGTAGCGTACTCACGTTACTCCCTGCACTTTGTGTGCAGATTCAGGTACCGAGGCAGAGCGATAGTTGAGCTACCCCATTTGGAGCATTGTTCGGAGATTGCGAGGTAGCTGCTCGGCGTCCGCATCCTACTCTTTATCCTTCCTACTCTGTCATTTTACTTTACTTCCCAAACTTATTGTAGTAGAGAATTTGCATTAGATTGTATCACTTCTTAGATGCTCATGACGGTTGACTCCTGATGTTGGGGCTATGTTTAGACGTTCTGATCATTTTTATTATTTGAAATGTTTAAAAGTGGAAACTATTATGAAACATTGATAATTTATGTATCAAATGGGAACCTTATGATATTTTCAGTAAATTTGGCTAGCCTAGTACCACGATAGGCGCCATCACGACCAGTTTAGATTTGGGGTCGTGACAAAACTACTCCTAAAAAATAGTTTTAATTGTTTTTATAAATTTTAGGAGTTTTTCTTAATTTGGTTTTGCATTTATTCGCATTGTTTATGCATGGTAGGAATATCGTAAATTATAAAAATCATAAAAGATGTTCAAATCTTATTTCATTGCCTTTTAGATTTTAAATTGTATTTTAGGATTTAATTATATTATTAAATGCATTAGTTAAATACATAAAATCACAAAGTGCATTCTTAGGTTAGTTAATTAATTAATTAGTTGCATTAGTCCATCATTAGGTAAAATAGATAAATAGGCTAGCCACACAAAAAATGGGATTTAAATTAAAATTTGAGTCTAAAGTGGCTAATTTTGCAAAAGGCTAATAAAGAAGGAAAAGAAAGAAAAGGGTTGTTAAGCTAAAATTGGACTAGGCCATTGTTTCAAGCCCAATTTTGGCCACATTTTCGCTCCAAACTCCGTCCAAAACACTTGACCTCTGAGACCATTCGACGTAGTATCACCCCAATACTACATCGTTTGCCCTTCCCCTTTCTCATCTACTTTAAACGACCCCTCCCCTTTCATTTAGAAGAACAGATCCCCTCCCTATGAGAAAAACCCTAGTCGTCAGATCCCCTTCCCCGAAACGGACTCCCATTCCCCATTTAGAAAGCCCTAGCCGCTTTTTCCTCACACAAGAACCCCCTCCCCCTCTTCTTCTCGCTTCATCACTCTCTCACTCATATACACTCTTCCCAGACTCACGCATGTTGATGCCTTTAGTAGAAAGTGGGAATTATAAAGTTTAAAGCTAAAATTCAAAAGTTGCAAAGCTGATTTTCAGTTTCAAATCCTTGTCTTCTCTCTCTCACATTTTCTGGCGATTTCAGAGCTTGATGGAGCTATAGACCTTGGTTTGAAGTTAAGAGTTTGATTTGAACTCAAATCGTTGTTTGATTCCGTTGAATTTACTATTTTGGGAACTATTGATCTTCGGTCGAGTTTGCCTCTGACTTTAGTCGATTTATTCGAGTTTTCTTTGTTCAACCAGGTTAGTTTGAAACTTCTTTGTATTAGGCTTTTAGTAAATGATTAAACAGTTGAGTTCCTGCTTAAATTTGACGATCCACTCGATTCCTGATTTTTGTTAGCCTCATTTGTAATAAAAAGCTGTCAAGATTTCGTGTTGTTGCTCCTGGCTTTTGAATGTATTGACTCTGATAATTCTCTTGTTTGCTAACTGTTTGTTGTCCTTTTTGAATCTGCATTTATTTGTCAATTGGTATTGAATGTGAAATGTCCCGACAAGGTAAAAATGGAAACTTATTGTCCATAACTTTTAGATTGGGAATTAGTTTGTTGTTGTCATGTGCAATTATAATTATGTTTGTCTTGAACAACTGAGTCTGTTCTTGATTTCTGGTTGGCTTCACTTTTTGCCTAATATGTATCTTTTATTTAATGAAAATTAGAATGTGAGCATTATTAAATTGATCAGGTTATGACCATTTGTGATACTTCTTTAGTATTCAAACATGTATTTACCCACAATCAATTCCATAATTTTGAACTTCACAATAATTTCAAATTAGTTTAGAATAACAACTTATGAACATTCGTAGTTTACTTTAGGCGCGTTTAATAATCATCGTGGTCATGGGTACGGTTCCCGTGGCATGGTTACAATACATAAATTCCAATTCGAGTGTGTGTTTCACGTGACTCGACTAGAACATTGAATAATAATAAAAATTAATATGTTGTGAATCGGGGGTGTGTTTCACGTGGCGCAATTCGCAATGTGTACAAAAACAAACGAGTGCGCGGCATTGTGACTTGTTTAAACAAATTTCATAAATACTAAAAGTCGGTCAGAAAGTTAAAAATGCACAATAGGCTTTAAACATGTAGTAAATCAGATAATTAGGCCAATTATTAATTGTTGAGAGACCGTGCTAAAACTACGAAACTCGGGAGTGCCTCACACCTTCTCTGGGGTTAACAGAATTTCTTACCCGGTCTTCTGTGTTCGCAGACCATAAATAAGAGTCAATTTCCTCGATGGGATTTAAAATAAACCGGTGACTTGGGACACCCTAAATTATTCCAAGTGGCGACTCTGAATAAATAAATAATCTCATTTCGATTAATGTCACTTTAATTGGAAAAACTCCCCTATCCCCTAGGTAAAAAGGAGGCGTGGCTGCTCTTGCGACTCTACTGGGGAACGAATCCAGAATCTCTAGTTCAGTGTTCAGAATTTGAGCTTAGAATAACTGTGATACTTGGCTTTTGTTTATTATCTGATTTTTACGTGTTTGAGCCTAATGTGCTAAATGTCGCTTTTTACCGCTTTGATATTGCTTGAATTGTATATTAAACTGTTACGAAACCCTTCTTCTCTCTGAGTCTTCTAAATCTTCTAGGAAGTGCATATTGGCGTGACTTCTTTTCTATTAGTGTCATACCCTAATTTAGAACATGGATCAGATCAATTACAAAGCCTAATGGCCTTTTGGTTCCTGGTACGTTCCCCTCCTTCCCCCCTCCCCCTCTCCCCCCCCTCCGACTCGAGTTGTCCGCTTGGGTAAGCTAGATCTAGAACAATACACCCAGGATTTAAACTTATAATAACATAGCCTCATACCGGATCCCTAGTAGGAATGTTTGTTTGCATCACGTGCATTTGACTTGGGGACTCAACACAGGGGTTTGATCCGTTTAGGACAAGTGTACCCAAATTAAAAGAACATATTGATGCATCTTACGTGTTACTTGTGCATCTGTTTGTTTCGGCTTGCATGTTGACTGGCTTCTAGAATAGGGAAAGGAAAAAAAATGAAAGTTAAAGAAAAAAACACCAGAGTGAGAGGTAGGTATTTGAAAATTCCGAAACTCTACCAAAATTTAAGAGGAAAAAAAAAGAAAGAAAATAAGCCAATAGTTTGAAAAGTTTTCCTTTGTTCCGTCAAAACTGACCGAACTACGCGGGTCTGATTCTCACCGGATGTGAGATACGTAGGCAAACCTCGTCGATTCCGGCCCCCAATTTTCAAAAATCCAAAAAAAATTCCTTTAACTCCTTCCTTAGAAGTCTTTCCTTAGAAAATCCCAAATAAAAAAAATTTTAAACCCAAAAATATTTTCTTTGTAGAAGTCTTTCATTTGAAAAAGAAAACAAATCAAATCAAAATCCAAAAAAATATTTTCTAACTTTTTTAAAAGTCTTTTTCCCAAAAAATTCAACAAAAAAAATCAATAATCCAAAATATATTTTCCTTCTTCTTTAGAAGTCTTTCTTTCGAAAATTTCAAAAAAAATCAAAACCAAAAATCCAAAAATATTTTCTTTCTCCATTCCTGATTTTTCCGAACTACGCAAGAACTGATTCATGCAGCGTCATAATACATAGGCAATCCCCATTGGATTCGGTCATAGCCATAAACAAACTGAGTAAAAAAATAAGCTGAAAAAAAAGAAGAAAGAAAGAAAGAAAAAATTGAGTGAAAAAGAAAGAGAAGAGTGACAAACAAAAGAGCGAAAAACAACAAAAAAAGAAAAGAAAAAGAAATCGAGATATGGAAAAAGTTTTTAAAAAAAAGAAAGAAGAAGAAATAGAGACAAAAACGGAAGTGGTAGAGGTATAGAATGGAAAGGGACATTTAAAGGCAGGGATGAAACACACAACCGTTCAAACGCATGGTAGAAACGTTTAACTGTTTAGGTGCATTGCATCCCAACGTGCGATTTTCTATCTGTTAAATGTATCAAGACTAACAAGGTTGTTAGGTGTGCAAATTAGCCAGGCTCTGTTCAGGTGGTTGGTTTTGTTGCTAATCTGGCTTCCCATCCTTGCTTCACAAGACCCAAAGGCAGGCTTCTTATGGCCTCTAAAAGCAATCTACCATTTATCGGTCCTGAGGATAGCTCGACATCGGCTATTCCACAGCCAGAATCAGCAGTTGCTGAAAAAAATAGAATGTTGCGTCTCCGAATATTGGAAATGTGGGACGCCTGGTCAAAAGGTAGGGAACCGCTGAGTGCAATACCTGGGTTCCCTGAGTTGATCCCCAAGTCAGGTGAGGCTACCAACATCCCTGTGCCCAACCTATTCATCCTGTGCGGATACCCTCCCATGACGTCTAATGGTCCTGACATACCTTTTTGTGGTTGACCCCCAAGCGCCAGATTCAAGGGCATTTCCAACAATGTTCTCTACAGCACCAATCTGTACCACATCACAACTAACTCTACCACGGCCGTATGTTGAGCCTCCGACGTCACCTTTCAGGTTCCACAGTTTCAACCAGAAATAACATATGCGACCTATATTCACTTGCATAACCTCCGCAATGTGACTTCTCGATGGAGAAAGAAAGGGTTTTAAGAATCCCCAGCAAGAGGAAATGGCCCGGAAGATGAAGAGCCTGGAACAAAGCTTGAAAAACATGCAAGGTTCGAATGGTCAAAAGAGTGTTTCATATTCCGACGTGTGTATGTTTCCCCATATTCACTTACCGGTTGTCTTCAAGGTGCCAAAAGTGAAAAGTACGATGGGCACAAAAACCCGATCGCTCACCTAAAATGATATCGTAACCAGCTGAGGGGCGCTGGCAAAAATAGGAGTTGTTAATGGCCTATTTTGGAGAAAGTCTCATTGGAATTGCTTCTAAGTGGTACATCGATCAAGAAATTACTTATTGGCATATGTGGAACGATCAGTCCCGGGATTATGTCCGCCAATTCCAATATAATGTGGACATCGCTCCGGACAGAAACTCTTTGCCCAATTTGAAAAACAAAATAACAGAAAGCTTCTATGAATATACTGTCAAATGGCGCGAGCAAGCCGCTAGGGTAAAGCCTCCAATGGACGAAGCTGAAATGGTTACGGTCTTCCTACATGCCTAAGAGGTGGACTACTTCCAGAACATGATGTTTGTTATGGGTAAACTGTTCGCTGAGGCTATCAAAATAGGGGAGATGGTCGAAGATGGTTTGAAAACAAGCCAAATCTTGAGTCAAGCTGCTTTTAAGGCTGCATCACAGGCTGCTCAGAATGGTACGGGGGTTCGATAAACATAAACTGGAGAGAAGAGGGAGCCATGATGGCATGGAGCCCGAAGAGGGCCCCGCATGGCATGCAAACAATCATATATGCTTCCTATGGTTCCACAACACTATTATTCCCATCAAGATTCTCCTTATGCCATGGCACTGCCTCCATATGCAGTGATGAATGCACAACCTTACATCCCGACCACAACATTATACACAAAATCGAGCTCCCCCTCCCAAAAATGCAAATCCTTTCCAAGCTCCATATAATCCCCAATACAACCCTCGCTCAGGAGAGCTCCCCAGAAGAAATCAGTTCACCCCTATTGGTGAATCATACTCTAGCTTGTTCCAAAAGTTGGTCAGGATAGGCCTGCTGCAACTAGTGGCCCCGAACCCCGAGTCCCCCTCGCACCGGACTGATGCTAGATGTGAATACCACTCATGAGTAGTGAGGCATAATACTGAAGATTGTTGGACTCTTAAAAGAGTAGTGGAAGACCTCATCGAGGTCCGGGAAATAGTGCTTAGGGATGAAGAAAACCCTAATATGATGAGCAATCCTCTGCCTGCTCACACTAACCAATAGTCAGAATGATTAGTGGAGATGAGGAATTTGATCCGGCACTGAAGGCCATGGTAGTATAGGGTCTCCAATCCCTAGCTGCATTTTCCAACATAGGGTCCTCACTCCCTAGTTGATTTTTATTTTTAGGCATAGGGCCTCCACTCCCTAATTGATGTTTATTTTAGACATAGGGTATCCATTCCCTAGTCTGCTTTTCCAACATAGGGTCTCCACTCCCCAGTTGATGTTTTTAGACATAGGGTCTCCACTCCCTAGTTGATGTTTATTTAGACATAAGGTCTCCACTCCCTAGTATGCTTTTCCAACATAGGGTCTTCACTCCCTATTTGTTTTTGTTTTAGAAATAGGGTCTCCATTCCCTAGTTGATTTTATTTTAGACATAGGGTCTCCATTCCCTAGTCGCTTTTCCAACGTAGGGTCTCCACTCCCTTGTTGATTTTGTTTTAGACATAGGGTCTCCATTCTCTAGTCTATTTTCCTAACATAGGGTCTCCACTCCCTAGTTGATGTTATTTTAGACATAGGGTCTCCACTCCCTGGTCGATTTTCCAACATAAGGTCTTAAATTCCTAGTCGCTTTTCCTACATAGGGTCTCCACTCCCTAGTTGATTTTATTTCAGGCATAGGATCTCCATTCCCTACTCGCTATTCCAACATAGGGTCTCCACTCCCTAGTTGATTTTGTTTTAGACATAATATATACACTCCCTAGTTGATTTTGTTTTAGACATAAGATCTTCACTCCCTAGTCTCTTTTCCAACATAGGGTCTCCACTCCCTAGTCGCTTTTCCAACATATGTTCTTCACTCCTAGTTGATTTTGTTTTAGACATAGGATTTCCACTCCCTAGTCGTTTTTCCAACATATGGTTTCACTCTCTAGTTCATTTTTGTTTTAGACATATGGTCTCCACTCCCTAGTCTCTTTTTCAACATAGGGTCTCCACTCCCTAGTTGACTTTTCTTGAGACATAGGGTCTCCACTCCCTATCCTCCTTACCAGTATAGGGTACACCAATCCCTAGTTGAGTTTTCTAACTTAAGGTACTCCAGTCCTTAGTTGATGCACCATTTAGACAATCAGGGTATACCATCCCAAAGAATCATGTTTTCCCAGGGTACACCAATCCCGGCCTTTTATTGCTTTTTATAATAAAGTAGTATAGAATTCTGTTACAAATAACTCATGAAATTTTCCTAGTGAAAACTGGGGCAGAAAAGTTTCGTTCGTTTATTTGTTTTGGTGCCTGAGCAGGTTGTAACTCGAGGCACAGGGTTCGAGATGACCAAAAAGAAGTCTCAATCCAAAATAAAGAAAAATAAATGAAGTGAATCTGAAGTGCAGAAGCGTAGAAAAGATGTGGATTGCTCAAGATATGACTGAAGTCACAAGCTTTGCATGTTCCGTCTTGATCTGAAAAGGCCGATGAGGAATGAACTAACACATGCAGCTATCAAGAATCAAGATTCAGAGACTAGGGAGTGGAGAAAATAGCCAGACATCAACTATTCCAATGCCGGAATCAACAGTTGCTGAAGAAAATAGAATGTTGTGTCTCCGCATGTTGGAAATGTGGGACGCCTGGTCTAAAGGTAGGGAACCGCTGAGTGCAATACCTAGGTTCCCTGAGTTGATCCCCAGGGCAGGTGAGGCTACCAACATCCCTGTGCCCAACCTATTCATCCTGTGTGGATACCCTCCCGTGACGTCTAATGGTCCTGGCATGCCTTCTATGGTGTACCCCCAGGCGCCAGATTCAAGGGCACCGCCATCAATGTTCTCTTCAACACAAATCTGCACCACAACACAACCAACTCTACCCCGACCGTATGTTGAGCCTCCGACGTTCACCTTTCAAGGTCCACAGTTTCAACCAGAAATAACATATGTGACCCCATATTCACTTGCATAACCTCCGCAATGAGACTTCTCGATGGATCAAGAAAGGGTTGTTATGAATCCCGAGCAAGATGAAATGGCTCAGAAGATGAAGATCTTGGAACAAAGCTTGAAAAACATACAAGGTCCGAGTGGTCAAAAGAGTGTTTCATATTCCGACGTGTGTACATATTCACTTGCCGGTTGGCTTAAAGGTGCCAAAAGTGAAAAGTACGATGGGCACAAAGACCCGATCGCTCACCTAAAATGATATTGTAACCAACTGAGGGGTGCTGGCGGAAAAGAGGAGCTGTTAATGGCCTATTTTGGAGAAAGTCTCACCTGAATTGCTTTTGAGTGGTACATCGATCAAGAAATTAATTGGCATATGTGGGACGATCTGTCCCGAGATTCTATCTGCCAGTTCCAGTATAATGTGGACATCGCTTTGGATAGAGACTCTTTGCTCAATTTGAAAAAGAAAATAACAGAAAGCTTCCGTGAATATGTTGTCAAATGCGCGAGCAAGCCGCCAGGGTAAATCCTCTAATGGACGAAGCTGAAATGGTTACGGTCTTCCTACATGCCTAAGAGGTGGACTACTTCCAGAACATGATGTATGTTATGGGTAGACCGTTCACTGAGGCTAACAAAATAAGGGAGATGGTCGAAGATGGTTTGAAAACGGGCCAAATCTTGAGTCAAGCTGCTTTTAAGGCTGCATCACAGGCTGCTCAGAATGGTGTGAGGGTTCGATAAGCATAAACTAGAGAGAAGAGGGAGCCATGATGGCATGGAGCCCGAAGGGGCCCCGCATGGCATGCAACCAATCATATATGCTTCCTATGGTCCCACAACACTATTATTCCCATCAAGATGCTGCTTATGCCATGGCACTGCCTCCATATGCAGTGATGAATGCACAACCTTACACCCGACCACAACATTATACACAAAAACGAGCTCCCCTTCCTAAAAATGCCCGTCCTTTCCAAGCTCCATATAATATCCAATACAATCCTCGCTCAGGAGAGCTCTCCAGAAGAAATCAGTTCACCCTTATTGGTGAATCATACTCTAGCTTGTTCCAAAAGTTGGTCAGGATAGGTCTGCTGCAGCTAGTGACCCCGAACCCCGAGTCCCCCTCGCACTGGGATGATGCTAGATGTGAATACCACTCAGGAGCAATGGGGCATGATACTGAAGATTGTTGGACTCTTAAAGAGCAGTGGAAGACCTCATCGAGGTCCAGGCAATAGTGCTTAGGGATGAAGAAGACCCTAATATGATGAGCAATCCTCTGCCTGCTCACATGATGCGTGGCTAGAATTCATGGTTTAACACGTTATATGCCTTACATTTTATGTGCGTTAATGATACACTTTTTATGTGCATAATGGAGTGGAGCTAAATGGATGCAAAAATGTCAAAAATACGCTCAAGAGGCGAAGAGGTGTGCACCGGGCTATAGCCGGGCGTTTGAGCCTTAAGGCCAGGCCTAGCCTGGCGTTATCCAGGCGCCAGAGCCCAAACGCTAGGCCTGGCCAGGAGTTATCTAGGCGCCAGAGCCCAAATGCCAGGCCTGGACAGGCGTTATCCAGGTGCCAGAGCCCAAACGCCAGGCATGGCCAGGCGTTATCCAGGCGCTAGAGCCCAAACGCTGGCCCCTGATCCGGTCAAATCCGAGTTTTGAAGAGTTTTTAAGTATTTCCCGGTTGAAATAGAAGTCTCCTACACATTTAGGGTTTGTACCAAACATATAAATAGACCCAAAAACACAACTTGAAGGGGGAGGAAGCGATTGAAGTGAAGAAAAACATGTGGATTACTACTCAGTGAAGCAAACATTGATTTTTATAGCTTTTATTTATTAGTTTGTAATTCAATTATGCAAGTTATTTTAGAATTGATTCTTATGAATAAGAATAGCTAATTTTCTTTNCATGATTGATAGAGATAATTAATCAAGTTATATGAAATATCTGAGAAGTAAGTTCACCAACGGGGGAAACCATAGCCTTAGACCTTTATCATAATTGTTTACAACACATTGTTAGTAATCGTTAGTTATTATTATTGTTAGTCGAACTAGTAAAATATCACCAATTTATATTAAAAAAGTCTTGAGAGAATTGACTGAGTAAAAGTTACGTATTCTAAAGACTTGATTGATACGTTAATTCCCTGTGGGATCGACTCTGGGCATAATACCCCGTATTATATTTGCAGCGCCCGTTTAGTCTTTATATAAGACATAGTTGAGCGTGATCATCACACTACACCAATAGTTGGAATGATTAGTGGAGATGAGGAATTTGATCCGGCACTGAAGGCCATTGCAGCCATTGCCGAGACAAAACAAAAGCCAAAAAATGGTCGCCAAGCCTTAAATTTCCCATCATACGTGAGTCTCGGTAGCCAGTCTTGCTATCCTTTCTGTGTCCAGATTATTTCAGGGTGTAACCTAGATGTTTTACTTTTATTGTCTTACTTTCTGATGTAAACCCTTCCATCTTTAAAAATTACAAAAAAATCAAATAAAATTAATATTTCATTGTCTAGGAATGTCTCTTTTCTTAATCTTGTTAGTTTTCCTATACTCTTTTCAGTTTCTGTTAATTGAGATTTCAATAACATGACATGCTTGTGGACTTCATGCCCATATCCTAAAATGCTGTCAGACTTCAAAATAATGAATCAAGAATCAGAATGCAATAAAGATAGGTTTAAGGAAATAAAATAAAGAACCAAAGAAGCTAAAGAAAATTGGCTCCATATTGGAATGGTCCATATATTATAAGAAGATGTACTGCCAAAAGAAAGCGTCGTAGCTGGGAAACATCGAAGAAAATGTCCTTGAAACAACAGTTAATGCAAGTGCAATCAAAATGTACTATGCTTGATCCTCCATATAGTATTAATGTTCACCGGTTGGGATGACGAAAGCTTTCATTCTCGCGACCCAAACATCATTAACCCTTTTATAACCCTTTGAGTCAGTTACTCTTCTTTGATTACCCTCTTTGGAACCTGAAAGTGTTATTGAAAAAAAAAATGAAAAATGAAAGAAAATGAAAAGAAAAGGAAAGGAAAAAAGAAAAAGAAAGAGAAAAGAAAACAAAACAGAAGAAAAAAAAAATAAAATCAAAAACAAAATTCCTTGAACTACGTTCGACTTGATTCCGGAATGATACATAGGCAGCCTCTCTATGGCGTTCAGTCATACCAAAACAAAAACCCAAATTTCCCCAAAAGTGAAACTGGGGCAGATATTATAATAGTTTGGCGATGGTTTCGTCTGAAAGGTTCCAAAGTTGTAATTCAATCCAAATCCTTTTTCACCCAAGTCCTTTTCAAAGTCCTTACGATCAAGCAGCAAGAATTTTCAAGAATTGGAGGATACAACCACTTAGATCTGATACTACCAAATGAGAGAAATAAAATAAGAGAGTCTTGTTGGTGAAAACCCACAGGGGCACCGTACGTCGATGGTAAGCAGAGAAATAAAAAATGAGAGTCTTGTTAGTGAAAACTCGCAAAGAGCACTATAAGGCGACAGTGAGAAGAGAAATGAGAGAGGTCAGTTGGTGAAAACCCGCAAAGGGCACTACTGATCTAAAAGAGGAATCTCGCAGCCACTAGCATCGGCACGATCCTGGCAAGGTTTCTTGGATTTGAAGCAAAAGTTGTGATGAATTTATGAGAGTTGGACGGTTTACACAAATCAAGTATCCAGTCCAAAAGGCATGTCATGTTCATTGAATTACGCGTGTACTCCATATAATTCCTTATTTCCTTTCCCCGAAAGGGATACCTCTTGTCTAAATTCATTGTTCATTTCATTGTTTGTTTTTCTTTGAATCTCTTTCGGTCCAACTCTATTCCAAAACTAAGACAAATAAAGGATAGTAAGACTGATTTACAGGGCTCTCCTTTGATACAATCTAATACGCAAGAAGGCACCCAGCCTCGGCAGGGGCATCAAGTTGACCCCGACTGACCATGGTGGCCGATGCTTTGAAATCAAAAACTCTTGAAAGAAGGAAATCAAATTGAAATACCTATAAGGGAGAAATGAAGTTGAAAAGGGTGAGTCCCAAGTGACTAACTGTCTTGATAAAATTAGAAAGTCAAAGGTTCCCCAATGCTTTGAAGTTAAAAATTGAAAAAAAGAAATCAGACTGAAATGCCCACGAAGGCAAAACAAAGTTGAAAAGTTAGGTCCCACGTGACCAAACTGTCATGGCAAGTCTTGGAAAAGCCAAATATTCTCCGGGGCCAGAAAGGAAATCGGTCTTCAGGAAACAACCAGTTGCACTGAAATTATCATCAAAGAAGTCGGCCAACATCAAGTGACTGAAGAACTCAAAGCCGCAAAACCAACCACGGTTTCAAACTGAAAAATTATTCTTTGTTTGAAGCACAGGAAACAGGTGCAATCCAAAGCAACCTGCAAGAAGAAGGTGCAACCAAAAAGAAATCGCGCGCAACAACAACAACCCAAAAAAAGGGAAGTTTTCTCCAAGTTCTTTCCGACATTTTTACTCATTCTCTTAAAAAAATAAGGAAGAAAGAAAATAAAGAAGGTTTGAAATCATGGTAGTATAGGGTCTCCAATCCTAGCTGCATTTTCCAACATAGGGTCCTCACTCCCTAGTTAATTTTTATTTTTAGGCATAGGGCCTCCACTCCCTAGTTGATATTTATTTTAGACATAAGGTATCCACTCCCTATTATGCTTTTCCAACATAGGTCTCCACTCCCTAGTTGATGTTTTTAGGCATAGGGTCTCCACTCCCTAGTCGTTTTTCCAACATAGGGTCTCCACCCCCTAGTTGATGTTTATTTTAGACATAGGGTTTCCACTCTCTAATATGCTTTTCCAACATAAGGTCTCCACTCCCTAGTTGATGTTTATTTTAGATATAAGGTCTCCACTCCCTAGTCTGCTTTTCCAACATAGGGTCTTCACTCCCTATTTGTTTTTCTTTTAAACATAGAGTCTCCACTCCCTAGTCGTTTTTCCAACATAGGGTCTCCACTCCCTAGTTGATTTTATTTTAGACATAGGATCTTCACTGCCTAGTCGCTTTTCAAACGTAGGGTCTCCACTCCCTAGTTGATTTTGTTTTAGACATAGGGTCGCCACTCCCGAGTCTTTTTTCCTAACATAAGGTCTCCACTCCCTAGTTGATGTTATTTTAGACATAGGGTCTCCACTCCCTAGTCGCTTTTCCAACATAGGGTCTCAAATCCCTAGTCGCTTTTCCTACATAGGGTCTCCACTCCCTAGTTGATTATTTTAGACATAGGGTCTCCACTCCCTAGTCACTATTCCAACACAGGGTCTCCACTCCCTAGTTGATTTTTTTTAGACATAAGGTCTCCACTCCCTAGTCTCTTTTCCAACATAGGGTCTCCACTCCCTAGTTGATTTTATTTTAGACATAGGGTATCCACTCCCTAGTCGTTTTTCCAACATATGGTCTTCACTCCCTAGTTTATTTTGTTCTAGACATAGAGTTTCCACTCCCTAGTTGCTTTTCCAATATATGGTCTCACTCTCTAGTTCATTTTTGTTTTAGACATAGGGTCTCCACTCCCTAGTCTTTTTTCCAACATAGGGTCTCCACTTTCTAGCTGATTTTACTTTAGACATAGAGTCTTCACTCCCTATCCTCCTTACAAGTATAGGGTACACCAATCCCTAGTTGAGTTTTCCAACTTAAGGTACTCCAGTCCTTAGTTGATGCACCATTTAGACAATCAGGGTATACCATCCCAAAGAATCATGATTTTCCCAGGGTACACCAATCCCGACCTTTTATTTCTTTATATAATGAAGTAGTATAGAATTCTGTTACAAATAACTCACAAAATTTTGCTAGTGAAAACTGGGGAAGAAAAATTTCATTCATTTGTTTGTTTTGGTGCCTGAGCAGGTTGTACCTCGAGGCACATGGTTCGAGATGACCAAAAAGAAGTCTCAATCGAAAATAAAGAAAAAGAAAAGGAGTGAATCTAAAGTGCAGAAGTGGAGAAAAGATGTGGATTGCTCAAGATATGACTGAAGTCACAAGCTTTGCATGCCCCGTCTTGATCCGAAAAAAGCCGATGAGGAATGAACTAGCACCTGCAGCTAGCAAACATCAAGATTCAGATCACAGTCTGCATGAAGAACCATCCAAAACTTAAGATCAAGCTTCAAAAGACTTATAAATATGAATCTTGTAACTCATAGCTGATAGGCTTGTTTAGTTTTTTCATTTCGGTTTTGGTGTAATAAAAAGCTCAACAAGCAGTAACAATAGCAACAATAGTGAAATTGCAGCTATTCGGTAGTCCCAGCTACCAAAACTTTCAGAACTACACCGACCTGATTCTTTTATAGCCAAGGATATGTAGGCAACCTCCGCAACAAAGTTCAGTCAAATATTTTCAAAATGCTTCCCATGGAGTATCAAACGGGAAAAAATTATTCATGATTGCTCACTTAATCTTTGCCCGAAAATACTTTATGTTTTCGAGCAAATGGGGTAGTTGTGAGCACCTAATTTTTTCCCACATAGGAAATTACTCCTAAAAATAATTTTAATTATTTTTATGAATTTTAAGAGTTTTTCCTTATTTGGTTTTGCATTTATTTGCATTTTTATGCATGTTAGGAGTATCGTAAATCATAAAAATCATAAAAAATATTCAAATCTTATTTTCATTGCCTTTTGGATTTTAAATTGCATTTTAGGATTTAATTTAAATGCAATAGTTAAATACTTAAAATCACAAAGTGCATTCTTAGGTTACTTAATTAATTAGTTTCGTTAGACCATCATTAGGTAAAATAGATAAATAGGTTGGCCACACAAAAAATGGGATTTAAATTAAAATTTGAGTCTAAAGTGGCTAATTTTGCAAAAGGTTAATAAAGAAGGAAAATAAAGAAAAGGGTTGCTAAGCTAAAATCGGACTGGGCCATTGTTTCAAGCCCAATTTTTGCCACATTTCCGCTCCAGACCCGGTCCAAAACCCTTAACCTCTGAGACCATTAAATGATGTACATCACCCCAATCCTAAGTCGTTTTATATTCCCCTTTCCCATCTACTTTAAACGACCCCTCCCTTTAATTGAGAAGAACAGATCCCCTCCCGATGAGACCTTGATTTTTGTTAGTCTCATGTGTAATGAGAAGCCGTCAAAATTTCGTGCTGTTACTCTTGGATTTTGAATGTATTGACTCCTATAATCTCTAGTTTCCTTACTGTTTGTTGTCCTTTTTGAATCTGCATTTATTTGCCATTTGGTATCGAATGAGAAATTTCTCTACAAGGTAAAAATGGAAACTTATTGTCCATAAATTTTACATTGGGAACTAGTTCGTTGTTGTCGTGTGCAATTATAATTATGTTTGTCTTGAACAACTGAGTCTGTTCTTGAGTTCTGGTTGGCTTCACCTTTTGCCTAATATGTATCTTTTCTTTAATGAAAATCAGAATGTGAGCATAATTAAATTAATCAGGTTATGACCATTTGTGATACTTCTTTACTATTCAAACATGTATTTACCCAATATTAAAACCATAATTTTGACCTTCACAATAGTTCCAAATTAGTTTAGAATAACAACTTACGAACATTCGTAGTTTGTTTTAGGGCCGTTTAATAAATTATCGTGGTCATGAGCAGGTTCCCGTGTCATGGTCTTGATACGTAAATCTCAATTCGAGTGTGCGTTTCACGTGATTCGGCCAGAACTTCGAATAATAATAAAAATTAACATATTGTGAATCTCGGGTCCGTTTCACGTGGCGCGATTCGCAATGTATACAAAAATAAATGAGTGCGCGACATGCGACTTTTTCAAAAAAATACCTAAAAGCGGTTAGAAAGTTAAAAATGCACAATAGGCTTTAACACATGTAATAAATCAGATAATTAGGCCAATTATTAATTGTTGAGCGACCGTGCTAAAACCAAAAAACTCGGGAGTGCTTCACACCTTCTTCCGGGTTAACATAATTCCTTACTCGGTCTTCTGTGTTCGCAAACCATAAATCAGAGTCAATTTCCTCGATTTGGGATTTAAGATAAACCAATGACTTGGGGACACCATAAATCATTCCAAGTGGAGACTCTGAATAAATAAATAATCCATTTCGATTAATGTCACTTTAATTGAAAAAACTTCCCTATCCCCTCGGGAAAAAGGAGGTGTGACAAGCAGTAGCTCTCAATTATTATTAATATAATGTGAATTCAAAAATCATGATTCATTCCTAGATTTTGTTAGATTTTGCACTAATATAATCTTTCCTGGATTTTGTATTTATAGGTTAAAAATTGCAGAAGCATAATGTGAATCAAAACAATAAATTATTCATAGAATTTCTCGATTTTGCACTAGTAAAGGTTCAAAAACTAATAATTTATTCTAGAGTTTAAATTTGCACTAGCAAAGGTTTAATTTTTCCCCCCGATTAAACAGATATTTCTATTAATGAAAGTTGTCTTTACATAGCCAGGTAGATGCAGACCAACTACCTCCAAAAATAGAATAAAACTAGACTAATACTATAGTTACATCACCTTCAAACAGAAATACACAGACATGCCTATGGATACTGATTCATAGGACTCGATGCTGACTGCCATTTGACTAGTGATCTGCCTTGTATGCGTGTGTGTAGTACCACTTCTCTGCATACCTTTCCTGCATCATATGTACCCTTGTTGAATCTGATAGAATTCCTCTCACGCCAGATATAATAAATTACCATAGCAAACACTGATGCAGTAATGGATGCAATGCAAGTTTTCCATTTGGCAAGTGAATATATCCACTGCACCTCATTCTGACAGCTTCCAATACTCCTCTGGTATCCTAGCCAATTAAGCATTCTTTCCCATAATGCACTGGTGCAAGGGCATGCAAAGAATAGATGAGTGAAATCTCTATGTCCTTTGCACAGAAAACACAGTCCATAGGCATATGAATCCCAAATTTCTGCAGCCTATCAACAGTAAGCAACCTCTATTGGACTGCCAGCCAAAGATGAAATTTGAATCTGATGATGCATATTAATACTCTTCCAAGGAGCCTTAGGGAATTGGGGAAGTAATTGGATGTATGTCTTCTTTATCTGAAATCTACCCCCAACTTCCAGCATAGAAAGCCTATTGGCAAGAGTGCCCTAAAGTGCAGGCGTCTGCATCATTGTATCCTTACAATCAATGATCTTCCTTAGCACCCAGGCAGCTGCCTTAGGTTTATTCATGGTTGCTAGGTCTCTGTGTTTCATATAATAGCAATGAGTGCATCAAATTCAGAGTGGATCTCTTTTCCTAGCAAGTGGCCATAGTTGTTTCAGGATAGCTGATTTATTCCAAAGTCCCATATTTATAACATTCAGACCTCCAGAGGCCTTTGGTTGACAGATTTTATCCTAGCCGACCAATTCTTGGATGTCACACCTGTCCATAAGAAGCTTCTGCACATAGTCTCAATAAATTTTATGATCCTCTTGGTCAATACAAAGATTTGGGACCTGTATGTCTGCATACCAACATTTTATGATCCTCTACAGATTTGATCCATTTGATCAATTGAATTCTCCCAGAGTAGGAGAGCATTCTGACTGACCAACAATTAGCTTTTGTTGTAACCTTCTCTATCAATAGCTTTTACACTAGTAAAGGTTCAAAAACTAGGATTTGTTTCCTAGATTTTAGTTTTTGCACTAGCAAATGTTCAAAATTGCTGAAGTACAATGTGAATTTACAAATCAGGAATCGCTCATGGATTTTGCACTAGTAAAGGTTCAAAAATCAGGAATTGTTTATGGATTTTGCACCAGTAAATGTTCAAAAATTAGGAATTATTCTAGGATTTTAAAATTCAGGGGGTTCCACTTGTCAAAGCTTTGAACTCCAGTACCGATTGCTGGAGTTCTGTTCCGTCTTTTAATTGGGGGTAAAAATATCAATTTAACCGGATCAGTGACTAATTTGTTGTTTCGATTTACAATGTCGTTAAGCTCTAATAGGCCAGCCAAAAAATGGTCAAACCAGCTAATTTATACGTTGGTGAATACACTTCACGCTGCACTTTTCGTGCTAACTAAAAGAAAAAGAACACTTATGTGTTTGGCTAAAAGTATTAGAAGCTGACAGTTGATTGTTTGGTAAAAAAGTACTGAAATTGTTTATTGTAAATAAGCTTAAATAGTAACTTTTTGAATTCTAAATTAATTCAAATATAAATAATTTATGCCAAAATTCACTCTAAGTCAAAAATTGAGTAGATCGTATCATTTTCAAAAAATATGGACTATTTATTTGAATAACATACTTTTGACATCTTAGCTTCTATGATTTCATCACTCTTTGTATACATATTGCCTAGAACAATATGACATTCCTAATTTGGAATTGCATCTATATCAGTTATTATATTTATATCACTTTTGCAGTTCCTGAATCGAAGGTTTAATTGTTCTTAGTTTCAATTTTAGCTGAGTTTCTTACTTTCTTATGTGAGAAATATATTGTGAGTGAAAAGTGTAGAGAGATGGGTATGGGTGGAGAATAACAGACGTGCAATCTGAAGAATGTCGGAGCATAGAGCAGTATGTACCGTATTGAAGAAGAGGAAGAGAAAAGAAGTGGATTGGAGTTTTATTAATGGAGAGTACTTTTTGGAATATTAACAAAATATAAGGGATAATATAGTAAATTAATTGGTCAAAGTAAAAGAGCTTTTAAAGCAAAAAAAATAAAAAAAATACTTGCTCCAGCCCACGATAAGTGACAAATTTGCCTTGGGCACGCCCATTAAGGAAATACTAAATACTAAACAAAATAATTAGTGTGACTAAACTACCCTTAATTAAATGTTGTAGCATAATTTAATGTGAGGAATAAAAGAGTAATTTTTGAAAAATACATTGAATTTTTTGTTGATTATATAAATGAACACTTATTTTGGACCAAAATAAAAAGACAAATTTGTCACTTATTATGGACCGAAGGGAGTAAGTTGGGAATGCCCAACTTGTTGTTTTTGGTTTTGACTTATAAGCATCTTAGCTTAAAAGCTATTTTTGATATTATCAAAAACCATCACAAACCAAAAAATACTTTTAAGCTGTCTAACTTTTAAGCCAACCTAGACACCCTCTAAGAGCACATAGCTTTTAATTTCTTCTTAACAAAAAGTAAAGATCGTTTGTATCCTCATTCTCTCAATTAGCCTAACCATCACTCCACTCCCGTCCCACTACCTGCACACATACACCGTGCACATAATTCACATTTTACCTGTACCACTACACGTTCACACGTTCTCTTCCCTCACCCTTCTAAAAAATAATATATATATATAGACAGAGAGCATAGTCACATGCACAACGGGAGATATATATTAGAAAAAACTACTCTCTGTTCCAATTTATGTGAACCTATTTCCTTTTTGTTTGTTCCAAAAAGAATGATCCATTTCTAAATTTGGAAACAATTTTGGTTAAACTTACAATTCTACCCTTAATGAGAAGCTCTTTTTGAATTGTTTAGGATCACAAATTCCAAAAGTCTTCATTTTTTCTTAAACTACGTGCCCAGTCAAACAAGTTCGCATAAGTTGGAACAGAGAGAGTAGCATTCATCTTCTTCCTCTAGAGTTAGGACCTTAGCCAGCTTAGAAGTGCCGCTGCTCAATTGAAAATTCAAGGAAAGGACCCATTTCTACCAATAGACTTGCAAAGTATGAATTCAAAGCACTATTTCTCTCTGTAATCTCTCTGTTCTTTTAAAGGATACAAGCAACAAATCACAACTACTGCTATGGAGATGAGGGAAATGCGTACGCTAATCGAGACGCTGTTCAGAGAATTGAATGCCAGACAGGACAAATTTGATCAAACAATTCAACAGCTGAAGGAATCCATCGAATCTTCTACGGCTCAAGAGAAACCTCCCGTGAATGCCTCCTCTGCAGGCTGTGGAAACTCATCTATGCTTCAGGTACCTACAAAACTCTCAAACTCTTCTGTGTAATGATTTGAAATCTCTGCTCCATTATGTGAATTTGTATTTTTCTATTGAAATATGAAGGGACGCGGAAAAACCCTAACCACCAATGAGAGGCGAGCCAAAGGGGTCTGTTTATTTTGTGATGAAAAATTCAGCAACAAACAGCCAAAGAATGTTGTTGGCCTTCCAACTGAAGATGAGGAAATAGATCACACTATAACTTCAGAGCAAGAAGAAGCCATGCTAATATCTATTGACGCTGTAGTAGAAGATCCTAAGCCATACCAAAGTATCTGCGTGACTGGGTACCATGCAAATCGGCCCTTGAATATCCTAATCGGTACAGGGACAACACACAATTTTATTGATTCATCCATGGCGGCTAAGTTAGGCTGTGATACATTTCCAATCAAGCCTCGATCTGTTAAGTCAGCTTTTGGGAATGTTATGGTTACCTCCAGAGCATGCAACAACTTTCAATTGTTATTGCAAGGCACCTTGTTTAGTATTGACTTCCATCTACTTCCATTGTCGACAAATTGTGACATTGTTTTAGGAGGCAAATGGATACGTACCCTTGGGCTGATTAAGTTTGATTCTGAAGGTGTGGAGTTTTACTTCCAAGGTAAGAAACACATGTTATGTTACAATGGAACAGTTGAAGGCAGCAAGCGCTGAGAGTCTTGGCAAATTGGCCTGTTTTAAATCTTTCTGTAATTTTCCCTCTGTTTTAGTTCGTTATCATCTACCAGTGGTATATCTGTCAATTTGGGAGTTGTTTGTACCAGCCTAGCAAGTTATGAATTCCATTTTGTTTCAGTATGATCTGTCATTATTGCTATTGTGGATTAATTATTGATTGTTGGTTGAATCGTCTAATCAAAAGTTATTTCAGATTTTCAAAAATCATTCACATTTAACTCTGGTAAATCTGAAAAAGTCACCTTGATAGCCATTTCTAATTTCTTTGCGCTTCAATAGCTTTTCTGGTTTTGTTTTTGATATTTGGCCAAGCCATTTGTTATGTTGCATAGAATCCAACTGTTGGATTAGTTTAAAGCTTACGAAACTTCAGAATTCATAGTGTCACGATGATCGGTATATTTGACAATTTCCTGCTCACTTTTGTTATTCAGGAGACGTATAATAAGTTGCATCGGAGGGATACTCTTATTATCAGTCTTGGGCCAATTAGACATGATAACTCAGAAGGCAATTCATATACTAGTTTGATTGTCAATGAGGAATGTGATAATTCATTTACTAACATTTTCGTGAGGCTCGGGGGAGTTTGTCCCACACTCCCACCCGTGAAATTTTTTTTGCCCTTCCATTTGGTTTTTGAAGGAAGAACATCTCTCAAGGCAGTGAGATTGGAGCAACATAAAGTTATTTTGCATGACATACAGGTCACGTGTCCGAGCCTATAAGCAGTTATTAATGATTGTATTATGGTAGACTATCTAGATCCACTCAAGGAGTGTGGTCCTTCCCGCACTTTATTTGAATATGGGATGCTTTGTGCACCAAACTACCCTTTGTACGGATTGTTTTGTAAAAGGGAATGGATGCCCAATTAAAATTGCCTGCCATATTGGACTCAGCAATTTGTAGTTAATTAACCAAAGCTAAATGAAATTGACTTAAAAATGACAATAGCCTCTTTGCTTTTTGCTTGCGGCTCAAAAAATTTTATTTCCCGTTTTCTACATTGCACATATAACCTGGAAAGATTCTAGGGGTGGGCATAGAAATCGAAAATTGTTCTGTTAATTTTATTAAAAAAAGTTTGTTTTTCGGTTTTAGGGTATTGATATTTCAGTTGATTTTCATTGATTTTCTCAAACATTATGGCTGTCAATCTGGGGCTAGCTAAAGTTTGGAATTTGATCTACTTATGCAAGCTTTTAAGGTCTGTCGAAACATGAGTAGAGTTTGTTTTCATCCCTAAGAAAGATTATGGCTGATTGCTCTTTTTGGTCGCCTTATTCCGAAGTACTGAATGTAAATTCATAAATCAAACCGAAGTACAAAATGTTCATCCTTATTGGTCACCTTATTCTAACAAAGTTAACCAATTGGCGAGGTACAACATCTTTCTTTTTACCCCATGTTTTGAAGTTTTGTGGTGTTTAATTGGAAAGATGATCGATAACCAAAGGTGCACGATAAGTTTGTTAGGTGATTGACATAATTTTCTTACCATATTTTCTTTTTCTATCTCAGGAAGGAAAGGACAACATGTTTAAATAATCGAGTTTTCCTTTTTTAAGAAGAAAATTATAAATCTCTCATATTTGACTAGTCATTTTTCTTGGAGGAAAATGTTTGGACTTCTATAGATTGAGAATCCTTCTTTCTCATTCTGTAGCATCCACAATGTAGTCATATAACGTTTGAGAGTCTTGTTTAGGGGGAGAACTTTTTGGGATAAGTGTTAGTGTGCCACTTGTGTTTGCCTCTTTGTGAGATTGCTTCTCTTGATATTTTGTATTCTCTTTTATTGGATTTCTTATCTCTGCATGTGGGCGTTGGTCAATCAACCGAACAACATTAAATATTTGTGTCTCTTTTGGTATATTTCTCTTTGTGTCAGATTTATCATCGTTCAAGGTTTGCTTTACTAGCTTCCACATGACACCTGATTATCACGATCCTAATAAATGGTATCAAAGCGAGCTTCAAGACATGTTCATCTTGGCGGGTTTAGTTCCACCGGTAACTTATTTGACGGTAATCAAAATTTTTGTCTGAGAAAATTGACCGGAGTGCTAGTCACGTTGAGACAAACTTTATGGTAGAGATTTGGAGATGAGACCTGTTGAAGGTTATGCAAAGAAGGTAGATCAAGTTTATTTTGTCAGAAAATTCAGGCCAATATGGAGAATAGGTGTTTGTCCTGATTTTCTTATCGTATTTGGTTTTCCTATCCATTGAAGGAAATAACAATATATTTACCATAATTGAATTTTCCTTTTTTTTATAAGAAAATTCTAAATATCTATATTTGGCTAGTCCTTTTTCATGGAGGAAAATGATTGGACTTCTATAAATTAAGGATTCTTCTTTCTTATTTAGTAACATCTACAATGTAACCATATGGGGTTTGAGAGTCTTGTTTAGGTGGAGAACTTTTCGGAACAAGTGTTAGTGAGCCACTTGTATTTGCCTCTTTATGAGGTTGCTTCTCTCGATATTTTGTACTCTCTTTTACATAGTGGATTGCTCATCTCCGCCTGTAGACGTAGGCTAATTGACTGAACCATATTAAATATTTGTGGCTCTTTTGGTATATTTTTCTTTTGTTGTCTGATTTATGGTCATTCAAGGTTTATAGTGATATGCTCCCACTTTCATTGTGGTATATCTAGCCTCTGAAGTAACCCACCAGGTCTTGCATCTCTCGATATTTTGTAATTTCTTTTATATAGTGAATTGCTCATTTCCGCTTGTAGACATAAGTCAATCGACTGGACTACATTTATGTCATGACCCAACCTTCCCTCTGTGGGAGGTCGCGATGGCACCTAGTCTCTACGACTAGGTAAGCGTAACATTTGCAGAATAACAACAAAGAAACATAAATCTAAACCATTAACAGTAACATAAATGAAATAGTGATAGAAATGCGCTCGACATATACAATAAAAACTATCAAAGTATATACAAAGTTTTTCCAAGACCTGTGACATTATAAGTCACAAGCTTCTAAGAATTTACTATAAGTTCTATGCATCAGTATTTTGGAAGTAGTAGAAGAAGAACTACATAAAAAGTAAAAGAGGGGCTCCTAGGTATGCAGACGCGACAGATGTACCTCGAAGTTTCCGTAGGAGCAGCAGGTGCGCGAGTAATAATGTGGCTGGAATGATTTACCTGGATCTGCACACGAAAACATGTGCAAAAGAGTAGCATGAGTACACCACAATGATACCCATTAAGTGCCAAACCTAACCTCGGTCGAGTAGTGACGAGTTCAGGTCAGGTCCACTGGTAAATAATAAATGAAGCAGAAAATATACAGTATAATACTAGACTGGAACCAAGCAAAAGAAAATACAACAAATTATAGTTCAACACACGAAATAAACAACAGGGTATCTCCCGAGATACCTTCTAGTAGTCCAAAAATAAATATGCAGGGAGAACTCCCGAGGTACCCGTAGACAATAAATAGTGTCGAGAAAATAAAATCAAGACCGAAAATTATTGCAACAATCGTAGTATTTTATTTCAAATATTTGAGTGTACAATCCCTATGAATCCTCTGATTCTTCTTTTCAACAGTAAATAATAGAGCCTCTGAGCTTAATCTTGAATTCTATTTTATTTTATTCCAAGTGCTTGCCGCTTGATCTTGATCTCGATATACTTTTAATCCAAGGGCTTGCAACTTGTTCGTGAATCTTCGTCTTGATCTTTTAATCCTTAGAACACTTGAATGCTTGTAGCTTTTAGAGAAATCCGGGGCGTTTGATCCACGAGCTCCCTCTTGCTTCTTGTTAACTTCTTGTATCCTTTTCTGGGTTATGAAGACCCCTATTTATAGTTGTGGGAGTGAAGAGTTATGATAAGAACAAACTCTTTCCGACCAATCGAATTGAAGTGTGACAAGGCCGCATTTGATTGGCCAGAGCATGTCACTTGCACACGCGGCGCGATTTCATTGGCCTTTTAATGTGACTTAACATGCCTTGTCATTTTGACACGTGGCACAATCCTATTGACTCTTTCGTTTGACTTGGCATGCCACACCATTTGACACATGGCACCAAACTAGGCATCTAGGAAAAGGAGATCTTGGGCTTAATGAAGTGGACTCAGCACTTTAGCCCAATTAAATGGGCTAACCCAATAGATTAAGACTTATTTATTTAATCCATATATATTGAACTTATATAATTAATTCAATTATATTACCCCATAATATATATTTGGACTAATATATCTTGAATTTTAAATATAGTCCAAATTATTTTATGTATTTAATTTAAATAAAATTTATATGCCTACAAATGCCCCCTACTTCAAGGCTTGTCAAGGTCTTTAAACTTTTGAAGACTAGACTTGAAGTATTAACTTGATAATAATATGTAAATCCTATTTGCCAAATCAGATAATGGATCAATGTATAATTGATTACACGTCCGTTGATAGCCTGTTGGTTGTTTGGTCCACACTTAAATATTAACGTGACTTCAATCATTGTAATTATCAAGAGAGATAATAGTAATTATTATCATTATTATAATGGAGATGCTATTTTTCTTCAATGTTGTAGACCAGCCATATAAGCTAACCAAATCCATATGGGTTTGACAGTTTCATTCTTTGATTAGATAAAGGATAACCAAAGACAACGCAACTGGAGTCTATGTGCAAGTCCAATTTCAATATGGATTTGGCAATTACCCCGCCAATGTATTGAATCCCTTCAGTAGTCTAATTAGAATAGCTATCCCACATCAGTGTTAATCTATTAACTAGAATCATTGGATGCTCTACAAATAGGACATGATTTCACTTCAACTGGAATCAATAACGTTCGCAAGCTACTTCCAAGTTTATTTTTGACGACTCGAAAATATTAACGCGAAGGCAATTTCTTCTTTTTCTTTTCTTGGCGTTTTCTTCTTTGTTTTACTTGTTGTCTCCTTTTTCTTCTTAGAAGTAACTTCGTCAAACTACGAAGTTCTTTTTAAGTTCGAGACTAAGGAATTTAAAAGTTTGTGATGAAGATCTTTAAAATTGCGGCGACAAACCATAAAAGTTTGCGATAAAGACCTTTAAAATTTATGGCGAGGACCCATAAAAGTTTGCGCAATGATCCTTAAAAGCTCATGGTCAAGATCTTTAAAAGTTCACAGCGAAGACCTTTAAAAGTTTTCCTGAAGACTTCAAAAACACGCGATGAAGACCTTTAAAAATTCGTGGCGAAGATCGTTAAAAGTTCGCGATGAAGACCTTAAAAATTTGTGGTGAAGCCCATAAAAGTCCGCGATGAAGAACTTTAAAAGTTCACGATGAATACCTTTAAAATTTGCGGCAAAGACCCATAAAATTTCGTGCAAATATCCTTAAAAGATCGTGGTCAAGATCTTTAAAAGTTCACACTGAAGACTTTTTAAAAGCACGCGGCGAAGATGTTTAAAAAATTCGTAGCAAAGACCCTTAAAAGCTCGTGGTAGAAATCCTTAAAAGTCGGCAGTGGGGACCCTTTATAGTTTTCCACGAGCACCTTTAAAATTTCAAGACGAGCACTTTTAAAAGTTCGAAACATACGCCTTTTAAAAGTTCGGAACGAAAACCTTAAAAATCCGAATGCCTTTAAAAGTTCGAGATGAACATCTTTAAAAGTTCACAACGAAAACCTTTAAAAATTTGAATGCCTTTAAAAGTTCGAGACGAACACCTATAAAAGTTCGAGACGAACACCTATAAAAGTTCGCAACGAAAACCTTTAGAAAAAAATCCAACACATACATCCCTTTTTGTTTTCCGTCTGAGGCAAACTTTTTTTTTTACTTATCCATGCTCTCTTTCAAGATCATGATTTCTAATATTCCCTTTTGACTTAGGTACTAACGAAATTTTTTTTAAATTTTTTTTATGCAGCTTGAACATGGTTTACTTCAGAGACTCAGCGTCCTCTTCCTCCACGTCCAAGCACCTTGTAATTTCAGAGTACAATGATAGTAAAATGGAGACCAGATTACTAGTTGATACACCACTGACCGGCTTATATGCAGCTTCGTGGACATCCTTGGAAAATCCATTTCGTTTGGTAGATTGGACCTTTGAAAACACCAAACATAAATTCAAGACATGGACTCTTTGTTCCCATAATCACAAAGTTAAAAATGTGTCAAGTTCCCTCCCATGCTTAGGACGACGAATCCTCAAAGGAGAAGTATACTGGAGTGATTCCTTAACTTTTGGTGGAGAATTTCATTATATCCCCGACTATTGGGAGTGGACATAAGATATTATCAGTAGGAACCATCGAGTATTGAGGGCCACTAATATTTACGATGCTGTCTATGCCTCATTGTTTACTTATGATCATTCTACAAGTATCATGCAAGCCTTTTGTGAGGCTTGGTGTCCTCTTACAAACACATTGCTTACCTCAGTTGGAGAGTTATCCATATCCCTTTGAGATTTGTGCACTATTGGGAGTCAACCTTTAATGAGGTCTCCTTATGAGGAAGTTATTCCAAATACTCGAGAACTTACAGGTGCTTACAACAAGGATAAAATATTCCTTCCACAAGCATGTCAGCAATTGTTTGATGCATATCACCAACTCCGAGAGAGAAACGCTAAAAATCATAACGTCCCTATAAGAAGATGGATCGAGTTTTGGAGCAACAAGGTTTTAAAGTATGAACAACCTCCAACGAGAAAAGAAAAGAGGTCAGCTCGTCCCAAATCAACACACAACCCTACTGGAGCCATAGGTAAAATGGTCAATTGGTCTGAAGTTGAAGATGCACTATTTGTTAAACTTGGCGTTGGAAGAGACAAGAAAGACGAAGTATACTTGGCTGCTTTTTTATCATGCTGGTTATGTGTCTTTGCGCTCCCTACAAAAGAAGGCGACTTTATTCGGCCTGAGACTTTCAATATTGCAGGCCTTCTAGCGTGTGAGCAAAGAATTAACCTTGCCGTTCTAGTCTTAACTAGCATTTACAGGGGATTAAACACAATTTCAAATGGCTCACCACTCGATTCTTCTAGAGTTTACTTCCCAATTCATTATGTGTACGGTTGGTTGTCCTGTTACTTCAAGACTCATTTCGCTCTAACAAATAGGCCGGCTACTCCTCTGAGGAAACATCGAGATACTTTGGGAATGATGACGCGAGAAAACGTATTCATGGAGGAGAAGGTGCTGTATGAACTTCCACAATGCCAAGCAATCCTCAACCATATTATTATCGTGATGATGGCAACGAGGAAGAGTCCGAGTCAAATTATTTTATGAGTATTTTCTTGAATTACCTTCCTTTGAGAAATGGATCGACCATAATCGTGGAGCCTTATAGCCCTCATCGTTTCAGTCGCCAATTTGGTTTTTATCAAGACATCACCGGTTGCTTGGATCAAGATTTTCGTGAGTGCTCTTTAGACAAAGGATTGGAACTTTTACGAATTTGTGTTTTGTCTAAAAGTAGGTCAAATGCCATATTTCCCCCTATTATGCCCAAAATGAAGAGCATTTATCGTCCGATTATAAGTCTTGGTGGGAAAGAGTGCATGGACGCTTCCTTGAAAACCACTTGCAATCTTTGGTGAATACCGTTGGGCGAGACCTTCATAGATCACGTCTTAAGAGCATAACAGGGAGGACAAGCCTCCTACTTTAAAATCCAAAGTGGTTGTACCATGCGACGTCAAGGGACCTCCATATAAAGAAGTTCAAAAGAAGGTCCTTGTTCAGGACCATCAAGCCAACAAGGGTTCCTTTCCATTAGGTACCATTGTTCCTACCTCCAAAAAACATCCGTCCCAAAACAAGAGTGATAGTAGTCATGGAGATCAAAACTTCAAGCGGGTGAAGCCATATTCTAACAAACAAGGAGATGCTAATTTGGGTGTAGTCGAGATTACTGACAGCATCAGTAGTGCTTCAAGGACTTTGACGGCTATCAAAGAGGTAACAATTAAAACTTTCATATTATTTTATAATATCCAAGTAGTTTAACTGGCCATATATCCTTTTCTATGCAGGCAAATGGTGTTCACATTTCAATGGCGTCCCACCAAAGCAAGCCCCAAAGTAGTAGCGAATCTGTCGTAGAGTCAGACTCGAGGAAATCACTTCTAATAGCTAAGTCAGACCTAGAGGCAACATCCATTCCTAGTCTTGGAGAGAAATCGGGGAATAATTTTCACCAACGATCAACACCAACCATGTCTATCTTTGATGGAATAAAGGTTGTCTTGACTCTTCGCAAGAATTTCATTCTAAATGCCTGGGCTAATATTCATGCCAAACTCAAGGACCTTACTGCAGACAATGCTTCTTCTCTTCAATTCGAGATCGAAGTAATTCTCGAGGAGATGGACAGAAAGGGTGTGGATATTTCTCCTCTAAAAGGACTATTGACGTCTTTCTTTGAGCTTGCCACATCATATGACCAGACACAATCAACTCTTTCTGACAAGGTTGTGGATGTTGAAAAATAAGAGTCATTTTTAAACGCCAAGGAACAACTTGATCTTGTCTTGATTGAGAAAGGGGAGAAGGCCGAGAAATTGTCTGCTGCCAGTCGATCTCTCAAAGAGGCCAAGTAGAAGGTGAAATATTTAAGAGCTCTTCGAGGTGTTTCCAAGAAAGAGGTTGAAGAGATAGAATCTAGAGTCTCATCTGCTGAAGAGGAGTACCGTAGATGTTCTGATGTTTCCTTGGCAACTGCTGATGACTTGGACGATGTGGAGATGAAGAAACAAAACCTAAAGGCAACTCTTAAAGACTTGGTCAATTACAATTTGTGTTTAGATTAGTCAATATAGAGTATTTTATTCTCCTTTTTTTTCTTCGCTATTCTTAGGAATGAAAATTCTATCTATTTTATTTTATCTCACGCGTTTTCATTAAGGCCCCTTCTTCCTTTGCGGTTCAATATCAATAGTTCTTTGCTTATTATGATGTATTGATGCCCCCATGATGGAACTTGAATTTTTTTTAAAATGTCGTTGGCGTTCATGTCTCTAAGTTCTCTGTATTTGGAAATACATCCTCCTTCTTTGAGGATAATATTGTTCATCATCTTTGCACCTTTTGTGGTGGGAGATATATATATCTCAATGTGAGAACGTTAAAAATATGAGCCATTTAGTTTTATTTTAGAAACTAAACTTTAAAATACAAGACATATCCAAAATTCGGAATCAAACACCTTCAGAATCGCCGCAGGTAATATTTTGAAACCAACTTTAGATTCCACCACGTTGAAAATTTCAGGTTTGCATAGTCTCACTAAAAAAAATCATATCTTGGTGTATGAGCGTTGAAATCATGAACCGCTTGATTTTATGAAAATATACTTCGAGATCTAGGACATATCCAAAATTAGGAATCAAATAGTTTGAGAATCGTCCCAGATATTATTTTGAATCTAAATTTAAATTCCGACACATTGATAGTTTCAGATTTGCGCAGCTTCACCAAAACTTTTATATCATGATGTAGGAATGTCGAAATCATAAACCTCTTAATTTTATGGAAAATAGACTTCAAGATATAAGACATATCCAAAATTCGGAATTAAATAATTGTAGATTCATCCCAGATATTATTTTGAATCTAACTTTGGATTCTGACACGTTGATAGTTTCAGATTTGCGCAACTTCACCAAATATTTTATATCTTGATGTAGGAATGTCAATATCACGAACCGTTTGATTTTATGAAAACAAGACTTCAAAATATAAAACATGTCCAAAATATAGGATTCAATACCTTAAGGATAGTTTCAGCTAATATTTTGAAGTAAACATCAGATTTTGATATACCGATAGTTTTGAATTGGTGCGACTTTGCCAAAACTTTTATGTTTTGGTATGGAAGCCTCGAAATCACAAGACATTTTTCTTGCTATCAATCAAAATTAAAGATCTCCATTCTCACTAAAAATCTTGGGTTTGAGTCTCACTGAATTTGAAACATTGTGCCAAGGAATCTTTCTTTTTATATTTGTATTCCCTTTTGACATCTCTCTTCTCTTCCCCCCTTTTTTTGGAAGTGAGAGAATATGAAGTCCAAAAAACTTGAAGGTTATGCGAACATGAAGACATGGAGAATCCCTAGAATTTGATGCAAATATTGTCATCATTTCAGTGAAGACACTATTTTACCATAGCAACTTGCCCCCTTTAAATCAAATAGGACCCAAATTTTAACAGAAAAATGCTATCTCAATGAAATTTTCGAGTGGTGGTTGAATGCATTTCATCGCACTTCATTCGAACAATGATTGGGGCACTATGTATTTTTGAACTCATACGACTGAACTCAGAATGAAACTCTAAGCTGCCTACGTACCTCAATGAAGAGGATCAAGTCATACCGTAGTTTAGAATGGGTTGAATTTTTTATATATTTTTTTATGTCCTAACTTTTGGCTAGGCCGCCTCTTTCGAGGGTTTTCAACCTAGCAGTCTTTTTTTCTTGGACCGTGCACAGTTTATACTCTTGCGGGCCAGGAGTAATATGCAGTTTATACTCATACGTTAAGGAGCGTTGCAACTTCAAGGATAATACTTCTTTAGAAACTTGCCATTGATAGGGCCGATTCTCATATCATCTGCATCAACTAGCTTGTAAGCCCCACTTGAGTAAGCTTCTTGTATGACCTATGGCCCATCCCATTTTGAAGTGAACTTCTCTACAGGTTTATGGGAAGTAATAATGGGTCTTCATATGGAAAGGACTTGATCTCCTACTTGAAAGGACCTCGGGCGAACTCTTTTATTGAAGGCGCGAGACAATCGAGCTTGATAACATTCAAGACTCTGTTGATTTTCCAACCTCTTCTCATCAATAGCCTCCAACTCTGCTAATCGAAGTCGATCATTTTCTTCATCAGTGATCCCTTCTTGAATAGCCAGTCGTATTGAAGGTATTTGACGCTCAAGTGGCAAGACGACTTCGACTCCATAAACGAGTGAATAAGGAGTCACTTGTGTTGGCGTGCGGTGAGTCGTCCTATGTGCCCATAGGGCTTCTTCCATACGGTCATTCCAATCTCGTTTGGATTTGGAGACGACTTTCTTTAGCAAGTTGCATAGAGTTTTGTTGAATGCTTCAGCTAGACCATTGGCTTCAGCGTTGTACATCGAAGAGTTACATTTCTTGAACCCAAAGAGATCAGAAACCTTGTTCATCATCCTATTATCGAATGTCTTTCCATTATCCATTATTATGTAACGAGGAATGCCAAAGCGATAAATTATGTTTACTCGGATGAAACTTGTAACATTTTCCTTCTTTACCTCCTTAAGAGCAACAACTTCAGCCCATTTTGAGAAGTAGTCAGTTGCAACCAAGATGTATAGGTGCCCACCAGAGGACTTTGGCAGTGGTCCAACAACATCCAATCCCCAAGCGCCAAACGGCCAGGATGCAATAGTTGGGTGCAAAACTTCAGGAGGTTGGTGAATAAAATTCACATGGAATATACAAGCCTTACATCTTCGAGCGTATTCCAAGAAATCTTTTACCATTGTTGGCCAATAATATCCCATCCTTTTTATATGGAAGTGGAGCTTTGGTCCTGACTGATGTGACCCACATACCCCATAATGTGCCTCTTGCAAAGCTTGGAGTGCTTCTTCTTCCCCTAAGAATCACAAGAGTACTACCTCGAACGAACTTCTATATAGAGTATCTTTGTAGTAAAGGAAGTGAGGCGTGTTGGTATTACTGTGTTCAAAATTAGAAATTAGAAAACTGTTAGAAGAAATAGAAAATCTTTAAACGATAAGAAATATTCCGAGTCCACAATTTTCTTGTGTGTCCTTAAGGAATTTTAACCCTCTCACAAGTTGCCAAGGTAATGGATTAAATACTTCCAGGATGAAACGGAATAAACCTTTCTGGAACAGTGGCAATACAAAATGCAGGATACCAACGAACTCAAAGAATAGAGCAAATCACACTTGACCCTTATGTTTATTTAAAAATAATAATAATGCAACAAAGTAGAAAGAGAGGAGATAATTTCAGATTTTCCTTCTTAGAAAAATGAGGCCAAACCTCTAAATTTATAGACAATCAAAGGGTGAGATGAAGAGGTGCAATCCAAAAGGTACCTCTTCCATTTCCCATTCACACCCCTTAATAAAAACGCAACAATCCCCCACATGAATGGGGAATGGACATATGTGGAAAAATATGCATGAAAATACTGTGTGATTCGTAATTAAAGACTAATCGCATCTGGATAAGTAGGTTTCCCTTTGAACTTTCCGTAGTGAACTTATGTCGGATATACTCGGTCAATCGGTAGATTTGATATCTTTGAACCGTCGAGCTTTGGTGTATACCTAGACAACCATAAGTCAGACAATTAACTCTTAGCCGTCTTTGGTTCTCATTGTTGTGGTTGTTTCAGCCATGAACACTGCCTGGTTTCATAAGTGCGTAGAGAATTGGCCTTACAGAATTCTCATTGAAGCGGCTTCCACTTCATACTTACTTAGGTGATTCCTAAAAGTGTAATCCTTTATATTGATACCATATCAAACTTAGGTAATCATTAAAGAACGTGTAAAGCTCTATCCTTGTTACTGAACATTGTTTTCATCACGAGAAGGCACCAAAGATTTTACTTTGACAATCTTGAATCGGTCAATCACAACTTTGTTTGAGCTCCTTGAACCTAGATCTCGGAATATCCAAAATTCTAGGTAGAGTTACCGCCATGATGACTTGTCCTTGGCCATAGTCCCATTCCCTTAGATGATTTCTCAACTCCCTCTCTAGTTAGGCTTTTTTTAAGCGGATCCACCATATTATCCTTTGATCTATCAATAGTGATAATTCCACTAGAAAGTAGTTGTCTAACGGTTTTATGTCTTCGTCGTATCTGTCGAGACTTTCCGTTATACATAACGCTCCCAGCCCTGCCTATTGCCATTTGACTCTCACAATGCATACAAATAGGTGCCAAAGGTTTGGGCCAAATAGAATATCTTTGAAGAAAATACGGAGCCATTCAGCTTCTTCACCAGCCTTGTCTAAGGCTATAACCCCAGCCTCCACTGTAGAGCGGTCAATGTACATTTGTTTGGACGATTTTCAAGACATTGCTCCACCGACTGTTTAAAATCAGTTGAATCTAGGATTTAATTTGCATCACTATACCCATCTATTATCGCGGGATACTTATTGTAGTGCAAAGCATATTTTGAGTACATTTCAAGACTCGTTTCATCATCATGAAAGTTCAATGCGAACTTCCATATGTCATAGAATAATGCGTCTCGACATTCTATTGCATATCATATTATTGACTACACTTTAAAGTAGCATTAATATATTATAACAACAACAGAAATGATTGGCGTCAGTTGTGGCCACAACCTTTTAATATATAACACATTTCACAATCATTCTGCCATTTTCAAGCAATTGTATAATATTTATTCATACGTCTATATGATATGCATATTATAGCACTTTCATTCATGAAACAAATCCAACTTGCAATGGATTTTGGTCATGTTCATCTATTGGTTCACCTTATTATAGACCAACGCATTAATACACTCGTTCATCAATGGTCATGTTTATATAAAACATACAAACGCACTTTCATGAAAAGTCGCAACCTTTAAAGTGACATTCTTTCATAAACGAGTTTTCAAGAAAGAAATAATCTTTCGAAAAATGCAAGTGACCAATTTCTGAATTGGTAGTTTCACTCAACTAGTCTTCAC
>MDKI01184236.1:0-16898 GCA_005239505.1 Nicotiana paniculata | reverse complement strand
TTTCATAGCGATGTGGCGGATTTGGAGACTTAGGCGAGCTACATCATCCGGAGGCGATCCGCACCTGACAGAGTCTCCCTCATGCTGTATTACATTATTTTAATTTCCTTGTCCAATTGTATTTCGGACAAGCTTTGTAGAAATTGTAAAATTCTTAGAAATTTCTCATGTACTTGTGACACCGGGTTCTTGGATGTGTTGGGATATATTTGCTAAAATTGGACTATTTAAACCATTGTATTTACTTAACGAATTTTGTTTAGTTATTGCGTAACAAGTTAAAGATAATGATTTCAAAATGCTAAAACAGAAAATTTAACTTAACTATTTAAATGATTGGCTTGCCTAACAATGGTGTCCGGCGCCATCACGACCTTAGGGATTTTGGGTCATGACAGACACAATAGGATCAAGGTCGGGAATTCTTCTACGAGTTTTTCCTTCCTCTTCCTATTTTTCATTGTTGGTTATGACTTTTAGTATTGTAGTTTTACATACTATTATGAATAGCTTATTTGTTATCTAGGGTTTTGATGGAACCTTTTGTAGGATAATTGTTTTTATATAATTGAGCCGTAGTATTTTCTCTATTTGTTCAACTATATTATTCTTGTGGTTGATTGAAGATCTCTCAATTATTTGTGCCTATTTAGTATTTATTACTCAGGAGAGAGTGCATATTTAGGTAGTTGTTGAACAACATCACTCCCGACGTATGTGAGGAATCAATAACCAATGGTTTAAAGGTGGGATTAGGGATAACAAAACCTTGGGTGCGATCTAAGTGAGCCGTACTTAATGCCAGCTAGCGTAACTCGGGAGAGTACATCTAGTAAATTGTCGTAATTACTCGGGAGAGATTTACGGTAGTCAGAGCGCTCATGATCGGTAGAGAATACTTAGGGGAAATTATAGAAGACATAGCGGGAAGGATTCCGACAATTGGGGAAATCATAACTCTAGACCTCCTTAATCTTTTCTCCAACCCGTAGTATCTTTAGTGTTAATTTACTATTTTAATTTGTTAGTTAGTAGTTAAACACAAGAATCTTATTATCTATAAGTTAGGAATTGTTCAAACTTGTATTCTTGGTGATAGTGAACAACTGTAGCTAAGTCTTAGTTCTTTGTGGGATTCGACTCCCAACTTGTAAACCGGATTATATTTGCAATGACCGCTTAGTCCATTTTATAAGGCATAGTTGGACGTAATCAAATTTTGGCGCCGTTGCCGGGGAACTAACGGTGTAGCTGTAGGTGTACATATTTCTAGGTTTCCAGTTTGAACTTTTTTTTTTGTTTCTTGTATTTGATTTTTTTTTTTTATCTGAGAGACATGGCATCTTAGAATTCAGAGAGTTTTGATGTTGGTAATTCTACTTTTGATCCTCGTTATGCATATTATGGAGGAAATCACCCAAGGAAAAATTATCAAAATATTTCCGATAACGATTTATGTGCACCAACTCAATATTATGTGTGGAATATGTGTGATATGTGTGGTGGTCAAGATGGTAACTTTCATGGTTGTGTTTATATTTCTTATCTTCCCCCAACCCCTTACTTTGATGGTTCGTCTTTTTCTTGTGAAGTTAATAGGAACAAAGAACCCAGGTATGAGGATCTGAAAGAGATCGAGGATATGCTAAAGTGCCCTACGGAACAATATGATCAGATACAACTGCGGGTACAAAGGCAAGAAGAAACTATTCACAACTTGGAGGCTCAAGCGAATAAAGTAACTGAACCTTGTAAAGCGCAACAAGTTGACATTGTGGATAGTAGCCAATATGAGTATGAATTAGCTACAGAAATTGTCATTATACTGGAGGATTTAAAAAATACGAGGATGAGCTAGAGGAGAAGGTCAGAGTAGAAAACCAACAATAAATCGAACTAGATTTTGAGGATGCCGATGTCGTAGAAGAGATACTAGAGTCAACCAAGGATATTGAGGATACATATTTAGTTGATTCTAGTGTCATTAGTGTTGAGGATGTTGACAATCCCAATATTTATGTAGTTGAGCGCATTGGTCCAAACTCCAAGCATTTTTCCACATTGTGTTTGGATGATGATATGGAAATAGAGTCATCCGAGCCACTTGAGTAGTCAAGGAGTAAGGAACAAGATGCCTACATTATGGAATTCTTCGTGCCAGAAAGTCGGGAATACACATCTCATCCAAAGGCCAAGAAGTGCAGAATATTACATTGTTTTATTGGGCCAGTCAAATTCGTTCTACCACCCCAGGAGCATGATCACAGAGCATAATCAAAACTTGGGGTCCAATTCATAAGTTCAAAGTGGATGAAAAAAGTGATTCACATCATGTCGCGACGTTAAATCAAGCGCTTGTTGGGAGGCAACCCAGCTTTACTGCTTTCTTTTGTTTTTTTATTAGTATTTTTGTATTATATTATTTTTGTGGTGTCGATTTTTGATTTTTTAGGAGCATGGAACGCAAACCCATTGGAAGGATGCAACAACAAATCATTAGTTGGAACTAAGTGTGAGGTACCCACATGAAGGACCAGGCCTGGGAGAAGTCTGAGTACCCCATGAGATTCTAGTGCTTCGGCATTTGGCCTACCAGGGAGTTTTTCTTTACCCTCTTGTATGTATGGGTGTGCATTGGGTACAATGCACAATTTTAAGTGTGGGGTGAGGAGATTGTCTGGGTGACTTTCTATGTTGTTTTAGTTGTGTTAGTTTAATTGAATAATTTTTTGATAGACAAGATTGGACTTTTCTCGACGATGGATCTATTAGACAATTTTCTTGAGGGATTTAAGTCTTAAAAAAATTTATTTTGTTAGGTATTCCCCCTTGGTTTTTCTTTTGCGACGCGGTTCTTTTCCAAGGGTTTTGGTTGAGTGTAGTTAGTTTTATTTTTTTTAGGAATAGGAGCCATTGTGTTGTGTTTTGAATTGAAGAAATATCTCTTGACTTTGTTATGCCTTGAGAATAGTGAGTACTTGGTTGTGACGCTTAGGCTCAGTTTTTTACTCTTGTATAAGTACTTAAATTGTATGATTTTAAATTTGTTTAACTGCTTTGACTAGAGTGTCTTGATGAATCCAATCCTGAGTGAGTTGTGTGCATGTGTGTGTGAGGTTTGTGTGTTATTCTGTGCATTGCATTTTATGTCTAGAACTTGCCATGTGTGTTTCCAAAGCGAAATAGTAGTTTTGTTCAGTCTTGGAAGTGATATAGGCATTTCTTTGTTGAGCCAGATATGTATATTTTACCCTCCTAATTTTTATGTATCGTAGTTAATCCCTTTGAGCCTGTAACCATGTTTCTTTGGCAACCACATTACAAGCCTTACCCATTTGTTCGAATTAACTATCTATTTGAACCTTTTAATCTCTCATGAGCACTTGAATTGTTATGAGTTGTGTAAAAGTTAAAGTGTGGGGTAGTTGGTTTGGATTTTGAGTGAACTAATGAAATAGGGAGAAAGGTGCACTGTGTTGAAAAGGTAAGAGCCACTTAAAAATAAATAGTTGTATTGTTGTGAAAAAAAAACATTCCTTGATAAGTGGTGACTCTTGATGTAATTGTGCTTAAAGAAGTATGGGGAAAAATACATTTATGTGAAGGCGGAGTTTGGTTTGACATAAGTATGGGGTTTGAATGTTAAAGTATATGTATTAAAGTGTTTGGGGAGGTGTAGTCACTCTTATATCAAAATATATTATACCCGTCTCGCAGCCTACATTACAATCAAATAAAGTCCTACTTGATCCTAGACTGAATGAGCTCGATTAGTAGAGTAGTACACTACGGGCAAGCCTATGGTGCATCTTTTGTGGCATATGAATGTTATTTCTGAGAGTGAGTGAATTCTTTCTATCTTGAGTTCCTGAGTGTTCTTAAATTTTATTGTGTGGAACTACTCTCTTTTGCTGTGTGAGGGCACTTGATTCATGAAGGGAAGGTAATTCTTGACCTTTATGTTATAGAAAGTGGGTGAGTTGTGAATAATGCGTGGTACTTGTGAGTCAAATCTTGAGGTGAAGATGTTACGCTTTTGTGCTTAGTCTATTTTAAATATTCTTGGTGTGATGAGTTAGGAGAATTGTTTAAAAAAGGCCGTGTCAATATAAAGTGTAGTTTTATCACACGAGGAAGAGCAATGGTTTAAGTGTGGAGTGTTGATTATAGGCTATAATTGTGTATTTTAGTCGCTTATTACACTCTAATTTACTGCACTTCAATTGAGTTTGAGCTTTAATCGCTAGTGTTTTGCACTAACTGTGTGTTTTATGCCTTGTAGGAGTGATTCTGAGCTATATAGATGTTATGGAATGAATTCAAGTGATTTGTAGATTTGAAGTCTGAGTAAGAGCCCAAGTAATTAAGTCGGGATCGTGTTCAGGGGTCAAATTTGATAGATAAGAACAATCGAAGACTCGAGTAGGCATATTGCGCACTGTCTAGTAAAATAGACATAAATTTTTTTCTGAAATCTATTTGGGCTATGTAATATATGGTTGGAAATATAACTCAAAGGGCTACAACTTTCATGTTATACGTTTTTCCAAATTCCAAACTAAACAGGGTGAAAAATGCGGTCCAAACCGCGACCGTGGACCTGACGCGGACTGGGGCAGAATACTTGTTGATTAGCGCGGCCGGAGCGTGGTCTTAGCGCGCCCGCGCTACTCCAGACCTGAAAAATAGTCCTTTTTCGCGTGGGAGAAGTTATAATTATTTGGGTCCGACCCTACTTGGTATATATACATGGGAAAAGGGTATTTTGAGGAGGTTGGACATATTTTGGACACAAATTTGACCTAAGAAGGCAGAGACACAATAGGATCAAGGCAGGGAATTCTTCTACGAGTTTTTCCTTCCTCTTCCTATTTTTCATTGTTGGTTATGACTTTTAGTATTGTAGTTTTACATATTATTATGAATATTTAATTTGTTATCTAGGGTTTTGATGGAACCTTTTGTAGGATAAATTCTTGTTATATATTTTCTCTATTTGTTCAACTATATTATTCTTGTGGTTGATGGAAGAGCTCTCAATTAGTTGTGCCTATTTAGTATGTATTACTCGGGAGAGAGTGCATATTTAGGTAGTTGTTGAACAACATCACTCCCGACGTATGTGAGGAATCAATAACCAAGGGTTTAAAGGTGAGATTAGGGATAACGACACCTTGGGTGCGATCTAAGTGAGTCGTACTTAATGCCAGCTAGCGTAACTCGGGAGAGTACATCTAGTAAATTATCGTAATTACTCGGGAGAGATTTACGGTAGTCAGAGCGCTCATGATCAGTAGAGAATACTTAGGGTAAATTATAGAAGACGTAGCGGGAAGGATTCCGACAATTGGGGAAATCATAACTCTAGACCTCCTTAATATTTTCTCCAACCCGTAGTATCTTTAGTGTTAATTTACTATTTTAATTTGTTAGTTAGTAGTTAAACACAAGAATCTTAATATCTATAAGTTAGGAATTGTTCAAGCTTGTATTCTTGGTGATAGTGAACAACTGTAGCTAAGTCTTAGTTCTCTGTGGGATTCAACTCCGGACTTGTAAACCGGATTATATTTGCAACGACCGCTTAGTCCTTTTTATAAGGCATAGTTGGGCGTGATCAATGTGCTCATTCACCTATCATGTGAACCACTTATAGATGCATATATGAGAAGGTTACATGTGCGATTATTGTCAACATGTAGTTTGGCATTTGAAATTGATTTTCCTAATTAAGAGCATAATTTTTAGATTATGAAATCAAGGCAGTTCATCTTGATAATGCTGGTTTATATCCCAGCTGGTTTATCATTGAATACCTCTTATTAATAGCTAAAATTATTGCTCGTGAGAACAAAACTTCATGTGTTGGTCTAAGATTTTCTAAATTGCATACAACAGCACTTGTATGCATCAGACCAACAATATATGATAAATCCTCCCCTCACAATTGGTTTAGGATAAGAAATCAAATATTTTTACTATCTAAAATTTTTTGATGTGTGGTATATGATTAATTTCTCTACCACAATGCACAAAGATATGTTTCCTAAAGAAGATTGGGGATATATATTAGTTTTTCTAACATTTGTGGGATGGAATAAACAGCTGAAAAATATGTTATATGAATCGAATTATCATTAGTATGATCCTCACTCAAAAGATAATTCAAGTCAAATGCCAGAAGCATTTCCTGATCCAAAATTAATTATCATATTTCAGCTGCAAATGCTCCTATTAAAATTAAAGTCCATGAAGGATGGAGTTTACTATACGCATGAAGCGTGATAGACCAGTCGGTTCCAAAGGTAACAATCCTTGAAAAGGATAGGAGCAAATGATAAAATTGATCATAATAAGGAGGAAATAAGCTCTAGAAGAGTCCACGACATAACGTTTCATGAAACTCCTGAAGAAGTTCAGGTACTTGAAAATAAAGAAAGTGATGAGATCTCAACAAGTTATGTCACTTGCGAACTAATATGAAATGATCATCGACGATATATTTAATTAAATATAGTGCATATTATTATAAAATATTGTGAGGATCGGACCAACAGTCTAGACACCTGAAGATGTCATGCCATTTAGATACAAGTCATAACCTATATGACTAATTTGATTAAATCTATATGAAAATCCCCGAAGAATTTAAAAATGCATGAAGCATATAGTTCAAAGTACCAAGAAATGTACTCTATCAAATTACAGAGATCTTTGTACGGTTTAAATCAATCTGGGCGCGGTGATATAATCGCCTCAGTGAATATTTGCTGAAAGAAGGTTACATAAACGATGTTATTTGTCCATGTATTTTTATAAAGAAAATGGCATAAGAATTTGTTATACTTGTTGTTTATGTTGATGACATAAATCTTATTGGAACTCTAGAAGAGCTCCAAAATGCAATTGAATATCTTAAGAAAGAATTTGAGATGAAAGATTTTGGAAAGAAAACACTTTGTCTTGGTCTGCAAATTGAACATTTAGCAGACGGGATCTTATCCATAAATCTTCCTATACAGAAAGGGTATTAAAATACTTTTTGATGATATCTATAATTACGTATTTTAGTCGCTTATTACTCTCTAATTTACTGCACTTTAATTGAGTTTGAGCTTTAATCGCTAGTGTTTTGCACTAATTGTGTGTTTTATGCCTTGTAGGAGTGATTCCGAGCTATGTAGATGTTATGGAATGAATTCAAGTGATTTGGAGCTTTGAAGCCTGAGTAAAATCCCAAGGAATTAAGCCGGGATCGTGTTCGGGGATCAACGGATGATAGTTAAGAACGAACGAAGAATAGAGTAGGCATATTGCGCACTGTCTAGTAAAATGTACATAACGTTTTGATTAGTACTCCATTTGGACTCCACAATATATGGTTGGAAAGGTAATTCAAAGGGATACAACTTTAGTGTTTTACGTTTTACCAAATTTCAAACAGAACAGGGTTAAAAGTGAGCATCAAGTGCGCGGCCGCGCATTGACCGTGCAAACGGTGCAGAAAGTGTGAAATGTGTGCGGCCAAGTGCGTAGGCACCCTTCCAGGTGCGTGGCCGTTCACGTTTTGTCCAGAAAAAAGTATCCTTTTTTGAGTATGAGAAGGTATAATTGTTTGGGTTCGACCCTACTTGGTATATATACATGAAAAAATGGTATTTTGAGGACTTTTGACACACTTTAGACCTAAGGAGGCAAGAACACACCAGGAGTAAGGCAGAGAATTCTTCTACGAGTTTTTCGCTTCCTTCTTCCTATTTCTATTATTGATTATGAATTCTAGTATTCTAGTTATGCATTCTATTATGATTAGCTAATTTGTTATCTAGGGTTTTGATGGAACCTCTTGGAGGATGAATTCTTGTTATGTTTTAATATAATTTAACCTTTGAATTTGTCTATTTGTTCAATTACGTGCTTATTTCAGTTGATTGAATGGTCATCGATTGATTGTGCCTATTTATTATGTGTTACTTGAGAAAGGATACATATTTAGGTGGTTGTTGAACAACGTCACTCCTAACGTATGTGAGAAATCAATACAGCGGGTTTAAAGGTAGGTTTAGAAATAACAAAGCCTTGACGTGGTCATAATAAGCGCTTAGATAAAGCCAACTAGCGTAGTTCGAGAGAATATGTCTAATAAATTATTGTAGTTGCTCGAGAGAGAATTAAGGCACCTAAAGTGCTCACGATCAGTAGAGAATACATAGGCGAAATTGTAGGGAACATAGCGGGAAGGATTCCAACATTTGGGGAAATCATAACTCTAGACTTCCTAAATTTAATCTTCAACCCTTAGTATCTTTAGTTGTTAATTTATTGCATTAGTTTCTTAGTTAATTAGTTAGATATAAGAATCTTAATCTTTATAACTTTGAAATTTATTCAACCTTGTCTTCCTAGTGATATTGAACAATTATGGCGAAATCTTAGTTCTCTGTGGGTTTCTACTCCGGACTCTTAGACCGGATTATATTTGCAACGACCCTTTAGTACTTTTTATAAGGCATAGTTGGGTGTGATCACTTCTACATGGACAAAGCGCACCCATTGAGTACACCAATGATTATTCGATCACTTGAAGTGAATGAACCCGTTCCGACCTCCAGAAGAGGATGAGGAACTCCTTGGTCTGAAATACCCTATCTCAGTGCAATTGGTGCACTTATGTATCTTGGTAATGCTACAAGACCTGACATAGCATTTTCTATTAATTTACAAGCAAAATATAGCTTTTCTCCTACACGGAGACATTGAGATGGGATTAAGCATATTTTGCAATATTTAAAGGGAACTCTTGATAAGGGTTTGTTTTATGCTAACAAAGGTAGTGCAGATCTTATTGGTCATGTAGATGCTGGTTATTTATTTAGTCCCCATAAAGTTCGATCTCAAATCGGGTATGTATTTACATGTGGATGTATTGTCATATCATGGAGCTTTACAAAGCAATCTATTGCTGCTATTTCTTCAAGTCATGCTCAGATAATAGCCATTCATGAGCAAGTAGGGAATGCATATGGTTGAAATTAGTGATTCATTTTGTTCAAGAAAAATATGGTTTGGAATGTGATAAAAGATCCACAATTTTATATGAAGACAATGTTGCATGCATAACCCAATTGAAGGAAGGATTTATAAAAGGAGATAGAACGAAACGCATTTCACCAAAATAATTCTACACACATGATCTTCAGAAAAATGGTGATATTGATGTGCAATAAATCTGTTCAAGTGACAATCCGACAGATTTGTTCACTAAATCTTTGCCAACTTCAACTTTTGAGAAGATGGTATACAAGATTGGAATGCGGAGACTAAAATATTTGAAACAATGTTTTCATCAGGGGGAGTGAAATACGCATTGTACTCTTTTTCCCTTACTAAAATTTTTCCCATGGGATTTTTCTTATAAGGTTTTTAATGAGGCAGATAGAAATGCGTAATACTAAATATGTGTACTCTTTTTCCTTCACTAGGATTTTTCCCACTGGATTTTTCCTAGTAAGGTTTTAACGAGGCACATTATCTTTTAATGAACATTTAAGGGGGAGTGTTATGAAACTATTATATTGTGGATGTCCATTAATTACTCCGCTATAGATAATCTTCATGAAGAAGATTAATAGTACTCTGTTGAAGTTTATCTACAAGCAGCTGATGCAGGCAGGTTGCAAGCAACTCAATGAAATGATTTGCAGCAGCTTCTTATTAAACAGGCAGGTTACGAGCAGCCCATACAGACAGCTTACAAGCAGCGGCTTCCTGAAAAGTCTCGCAGCTGCTTTCTTTCTTCTATAAATAGAAGAGTTTTCAGTTCATTATATACGTGAGTTTGAAGTTGAATAATATATCACACTCTCTCTCTCTCTATACTTGTCATCAATTTATTTACTTTACGGTCTTTATTTTATAACATGAAAGACAACTTTAATATTAGATTCAATATATGTGATCGAACAGCTTGATAGCTTATGCACCAATTTATTCAACAGTAAATTTGGACATTTTTCCTTGATAGCTTATGCACCAATTTATTCAACAGTATCCTTGGAAACTTTTCTTTTACACTGAAATTTTTAATTTTAAAAGATAATTACTAACATCTTGTTTGGATGGTTGTTACCAGTTGTATTGTACCGTATTTTTATTTTAAATATAATATTTATTTTGATTGTTAGTATATCGTTAAATTCGTCGTTATATAACAACGAAAAGTACTCCGTCATTATGTAACAACGAAAAGTGTCACTTTATGGAATGACCGATTCGGTGTGGTCGCATCATTATCTTTTTTGCTCTTATCTTGCCCTTTTTTATTATATTAACTAGTTTTAGTTTATCATTTTCCCTACCTTTTTATATAATAATATTACCACGCACCTTGCTTTTTCTTTATAGTATTGCAAGTTTATTCTTCGTATTGTTAACGCATGATATCATGAAACGACGGCAAATAATACAACCTATCCAAATATTATATACATCAAAACGATACCGTATAATATAATGCAATACTATAAGATACGTTACGAAACGATACATAACTGTAAAAGAGAGGAGCACAACCGGAGCTTATAGCAGCTTTTATTAAAAAGACTATAACATACACTGATCCTAATGACAAATTGAACAGTGAATGTGACTATATTCCACTTTTTCTCCAAATTATTGAACGATTGAGAAGTTTGAAAATTACAACAACAAAAGATATATCCAAACTCACTTCCAAATTGTCGTGAATATTTAGAAAATTCGTAGCCTTCTAGGGTTTGTTTCTGGAACGCAAAAAGTACTCTTTTCATAAGCACTTTTTTGGTTGGAGTCAACCATTTGCGCTGCAGTAATCAGAATCTAATAAGACATATATTGAATCTAATATTGTTAACTGTTGATAACGTACTTGTCAAAAAAGTAATGAACTCAAAAGTTTGAAAAACAGCACACACCTCATCTGTTATTCTAAGAGTACATTACTGCCACAATTGCTCCGTTATTTTGAGTGTCTTCAACTAGTTGTGTCTGCATTAACATAATTTCTACCAATTCGCCAGTCTTAAAATGCAGCAGCATTCTCTCACAAGAGAGTAGAAGCAGAACAGTAACAAATCAAATATTCAACCAAAAGAAAGTGAAAACACTAACTTAGAGCAAAATCACACTTACTCACGTAGAAAGTGAAAACACTTGCAGCAAAATTACACTTACTCCAAAGACGAAGGCAGTCGATTTAATCCACTAAGTGGACATTAGTGCACTTTGAGAATTGACATTGTATTACTCGATAAAACACATACAAGGGATGTCAGTTAATGTTCACTTTCTCTTCCACCAAAAATGTGTACATCCATTAAGCATTACTATACTCATCATCAGAACACAGAAAATTCAGGAGACTACAACAAAATTTTAAGATATTAGAGGTATAATCTACTACTCTGGAATCTAAAGCTTAAAAATATAAAGAAAACAAGGAGGTCTCGCCATTTATCCCATGTTTAATGGCGCTTCTTACCAGGACCCTTTTTCTTCTTGCCCTTGTTCTTTTTACCACCCTTTTTCTTCTTCCCTTTACTAGCAAAAGACTGCTTCGCATCGAATGCTTTAGGTGCTTTTGGCGCAGAAGGTTTTAATAAGTCCTTAACATCAAGCACCCCATTTCTGAAGTGACCTTCAGTTGATTTCAGCACCCTATCCTCAGGTCTGCGCCTTCCCGCTGCTTTTCTTGAACTACTACCACTGTTTCCCCCAAATCGTCCAAGCAGCAAATTCTGTAAGACAAATAAGTTAGCAACTTATGTTAAGGGACCTGTGAGTGAGCAACTTGAAAGAAAGCAGAAGTTTTCAACCTCTTCTTGTATTTTCTCCTCCCTTTCCTTCTGTTTCTTCATCATTACTCGTGCAACACTTAGTGGTAACCTCTGTTTCTTCTGAGGCTGCGGCAATTACCAGGAATATTATTAACAGATCCAGAAAATATTACAGCATTCATAAAAAAAATTGCAGAGAATATTACTATAGCCAATGTTATTCTTCATAAAGGCTGGGTCTCACCTTCCCACCAAGCGAAACTATTTTCTTGTTCTCCAACTCCTTTTTCTCTTTCCATGTCATATGTGCGGAGCCTGAGAATAGGATAGAGAACCTAGTCAGTGCCAACCTATCCAAGAAAATAATCAAGCAATAAATCTGTTCTCATAAGACAGCATCCCAATTAACATCAACTAAAATACATATACAAATACAACATGCCATACATGAAAAGGGTCCAGTATGTAATGAAGTGAAAGCCACGGAGCTCGATTCTCATCCCTCTTAGACAAACAAGTAAATTAAAAAGTAAAGATTACCATATTTTACGAAAGCTCCTCTCATCAGCAGAATGTTACCCGGATATGACTAGTACAAAAGTCATACAGCCAAGTCTCCAGTCTACTCATGCTTTGAAAACTCTTTGCTAGAAAGACTACTATATTCAACGATACTAATCACGCACATCCAGTTCAACTGGAAATCTAAAAGTTATGAATCTGTTGCATTTTGATTTTGGTAAGGTACTGCTATGGGCTATAGCTGTCTAAGACAGAGACCTGGATAGTGAAGCTGTCAAAGTCACAAGAAGAACAAATGTATTGGCACTGGAAAGAATTATGATGGATATAAGTTTTAATGCCTTATGGGATGTGATATAAACCAAGGAAGACTGGAGAAAATGAATGAATACCATATTCAATACTACGGTGCATTGGAACCTTCGCCGACTAAGTTACATGGGCTACCTTCTTTATATAAGATAGTAGATATTATTCTTCCTCCGATATGTGCACAGTGAAAATACGTACAACTTCAGTTGCTTTGTATTTGAAGGATAAAACTTACAGTTGCAATGTATGAGATGTTTATTATGCATTATTTTGATTGTGTGATCAACCTGACAGTGTTATCAAAGGCGCACTTAAGCCCTAAAGCAAGGCTCAAAACATGTTGAGCGCTTCGCGTCGCTTAGCAGACGCTTTAGTGTTGTCATCAACGCCTTTAGTGTTGTCATCAACACTCTAAGACATACTTTTCCTTGCTAATGAGCGTAATTCTGAAGACAGGCCTAAACAATTGACATTTTACTTTTTCGTAAAAAAATTTAGTTTCTTTATCCATATATTGGTTATTCATGCTTATAAATACTAGTCTTTGATTACACATGCATATTTATTATTTTTTCTCCATTTGCGTCTTTCTTCACTAAAGCCCATGCTTTATTTGTGCTTTGCGCTTAAAGCCCCGATGGACCTTAGAGCTTTTTTGCGCTTTTCGCCTTTGATAACAATACAACCTGATAATTAAACCAATGATTTTTTGCTCTACTCAAATTTCTGGTTCAATGAATGGTTTGGGTTTTAAACATTCAAACAGTTGACCGCATCTATGATGAGATAAAGACCATGGGTTGTGACAATAAAAGCAATACACAGCCAGTGAATCAGTGTTATCAATAGTCACAATCTAGAATCACAGCATTTTTTTCTTCAGTAACAATGATTGTGCATATTGCACTGTCCACTTGTATTACCATGTGGTACGATGTTGAAGCCTACGGAAAAGGAATAACTAAAAGCTTCGATGTAAATAATGTCACCAATGAATTAGAGTAGGAAAGCTACTTAATAGTTAATTAATTTGATGATTAAAAGATAATTTTTGCTGTAAATAGAAAGTATTAAGGTAACTTTTACTTTTCACCACTAAGTTATCTCATTAATGGGAATATTCACATTCTCTCTCTTTCTCTTCTTTTCCTCTCCTCTGAAAACTATCTCATGTAGCTCTTTCTTTTTGGGACAAAGTAAGAATCTCAGCAGTAATAATTTCTCGAACATGTCACCCTGCCATGGAGTTCAGATACATGAAATGTGTCTACTTTAGAGTTGTGTCAACTGTGACAAGATCCTGATTATGCCAACATAACACTACGGTCAAAGAGAACAAAATAGACTTTTTTTCTAATGATGGTTCTGAGCTATCACATAAACCCAAGATTAAATCAAGAAAAATGTCACAAAAGCCGGTAAATAACTGAGAACCATTATCTTTCTATGATAAGAAACTGAGAACCACTATCTTGTCACCCATTGGCCACTTATGATAGCAGCAGCCACTGCCTGCTTCTACCTCACCTTAACAAACATGAGTCTACCCATAATGACCTACCCACCGCCTAACTTCAAGCGCACTGATGAATCCTCACCCAGTCACCCACAGCCAAAAACAAATAAACGATAGCTGGTCAGCCTGATTAACTTACCAACTTTCACTTTTACTTGTTTAGAAATCTCTTTCAATGTTTCACATTCCAGTTTTCATCTAGACAGCTAGGTGTCATGAACCCCCAGCTTCATTGGATTATCAAACAAAGAGTCCGTTGTAGCCTACACTAGAGCAAAAACAATTGACTCACATGAATCAGAGTTGATTAACTATTGGCATATTTCTTGTAATGATTGATCCAATGTATTGACTGTTAGCTCTTATAGTTTATACCTCCGTAACTGGGCAGCATCACTGTCCTTTCCTTGTATACGTTTGTCATGCATTAGAGTTTCCCACTTCCAAATGAACATGATGTTTTGACAGATGTGATTGCTTTGATCGATTAAAGAAAATGTGGCTCGAGCGCTACCTCTATGTCAAGAAAAAGTGGATGGCACTCTATCCATAAACAAAGTAGTTACCATCATCTCGGGTAAAGGAATGTGAAAATTGTTTCATATGGCTAGTAACCAGATTAAAAGAAGACATTTATCACAGAGCGTTGGGTTCAGTCCTAAAGGAATTGGGTCCTGAGATGTTTGTATTAAGCTCCTTCACGTCACTACTTAAGGATAATTTTCTCATGGAGGGAAAAAAGCTAAATTGTACCAGTCTTGACCTCAGCTCATTATTGCTCTTACCCTAAATTTGCAGGCATTCACTAGTTAGAGAATTTTATCACAATTCAGAAGGTCTAGACTCTCGCAAACGCTTTCTACCATTCAATTCCTCCACAACCTCATGCCCGGTGCAGGACGCTATCATACCCGCATAAAACTCAGCCAAGTGCACTTAAAGTTTCAATCTTAAACAAGAGAATATATAAAAACCAATTGAATGTTTCAGTTTAACAGATCACGAAAAAAAAAAAATCAGCCAGTACAATTTCAAAGGATCAATAGGATGTTAGAAACATGCTCTACAAAAGTTAAAATACACATGAATTTAGGTTTTGGTCAATTCGAAGTAAGACCTAATACTTACCCAGATATTCGACCTCCTTCAGTATCGATTTAAAATCCATCTTTGGTTCCTTCATGTCCATATTTGACCAAATCTTACTTCTCCCTTCTTCCCCTTCAAAAACTATAAGTAAAGCAAATCAGACAAATAAATAATGCAAAATTAACTTGTAAACATGAGATGAGAACTAGTTCAATCGCCGAAGAAGAAAAGGTTGAAACTTGAAACTAGTATACAAGGGTTTTTGGCTTTGGAGTAAAAGGAGAAAATGACAAAACTAGTCCTTATGTTTGAGAGTTGATGCACAAAAGCCCTTTAAATATGTACCTGAGATAGTTGTAGTCCTTTATGTTTGCAGATTTATTGTTCAAAATTGAAGTAAAAATTGTACGGGGCGCCCTATTTAGGCGCTCCTCTTTAACCTGTACCCGCTTTGTTTTTATGTTTGCACCGGTACCCTTTTTTTGTTAAAAGCCTTTCGAGAAGACAATTTTACCCTTTTACAAGTAGTCAAGCCTACTTTCTCTTCAAGTAAACCTTATTCCTCTATTTCCATTCCTATACTTTGCAAATACTTTCTCTCTCTCTCTCTCTCTCCCTCGTCATTGTTTTTTTATATTCATCGCTTCAACTGTTTGTTCGCCAACAATATTACGTATAATCACAGGTATATTGCAATACATTTACGTTCTGGTTAGTGATAGTCATGTTCTATAGGATTTTTTTTTTTTTTATATTCATGTTTGATAGGTTGTTAGTGGTTAGTTCTATAGTGATTTTTTATCATGTATACCTTAATTTTATGGAGCTGATGTTTTTTTTTGTTTTTTTGTGTTTAATTATTGGTGTTAAATTTGTGCTTTGCTGAGTTTTTTTGTTTTGTAACTGGTTAACTTCAGCGTTTTAGCAGTTGATATTTTTGTTTTGTAGATGATGTTTGGAAGTTTACGTTTTTGTTTTGTTTTGGTAATATGCTGAAGTTTTTGAACGTTTGTGCATGTTTTAACTGAACATTTTTATAAATTCTTTAGCTAGGGAGCTGAAGTTTTGTTTGTGTTTTTTGTTATATTTTTATGAAAGTGGGAGCTGAAGTTTTTGTGTTTTGTACTTCAGCTTATTTTTGTTTTGGAGCTGAAGTTTGTGCTTTGTTTTGGTGAAACTTCAGCATATAAGGAGCTGAAGTTTTTGTGTTTTGTACTTCAGTCTGTTTTTGTTTTGGGGCTGAAGTTTGTGCTTTGTTTTGCTAAAACTTCAGCATATAGAGAGCTGAAGTTTTGTGTTTTGTACTTCAGCTTATTTTTGTTTTGGAGCTGAAGTTTGTGCTTTGTTTTGGTGAAACTTCAGCATATAGAGACCTGAAGTTTTGTGTTTTGTACTTCAGCCTGTTTTTGTTTTGGAGCTGAAGTTTATGCTTTGTTTGCTGAAACTTCAGCATATAGAGAGCTGAAGTTTTGTGTTTTATTTTTGGTGACCCTTCACATATAGGGAGCTGAAGCTTTTTGTTTTATATTTGCTGATTTTGTCTTCTTTGAGATGATGTTTTTAACTGATATATTTTACTTTTCTTCAACAGATGGCTTCTTCAAATCCTCCAGCAGCTAAAGCATCTAAAAATCGTACACAATCAA
>ML337104.1:0-25628 GCA_005239505.1 Nicotiana paniculata | reverse complement strand
AAGAATAAAATCTAAAACAACTTGCATAATAGAACTACAAAGTAAAGAAGAAAATATGTACAAAGTTGATGTTTTGCCTTTGATCCACTCTAATCTCGAATCTCCTCTTCTAAAAACCCCTTGTAGTTGTGTTTTAGGAGTCTATTTATAAGTTTAGGACAAACCCTAAATGTGTAGGAGACTTCTATTTCAATTGGGAAACACTTAAACCCGTCAAAACTCGGTTTCTGGCCGACTAGGGACCCTGGCGTTTGGAACCAAACGCCTGGCTAACGCCAGGCTAGGGCTGGCGTTTCAGCCCAAACGCCTGGCTAACGCCAGGGTAGGGCTGGCGTTTCAGCCCTAACGCCTGGCTAACGCCAGGTAGGGTCAGGGTGTTTGGCTCTGTCGCCCGGCTATCGCCCGGGTGTCTCCTTTCGCGTATCTTTCGACGTATTTGCATCCTTTTAGCTCCGTTTCCATCTCCACTTCACCTACACATGAAATAAACTCCATTAAGCACATAACAAGTGTAATTTTATCATTAATGCGCATAAAATGTAAGGTATATCACATGTTAAACTATGCAATTTAGTCTCGCATCAGTCTCCGAGTACACTGTATGAAATTCTTGCTTGAGCATATGTGAATTGTTTGTCCTATTGTGTCGAGTTGTACGAATTCATTCTCGAATTTTCTTAGGTCAATTACCATGCTAATTGAGATTATGAAAGGTGATTCTTTGTGCTTATCCTACCATGTGTAAAGCTCGTTAAATGTTGAATACTTCGGTATGAGAGGATGTGCTGCAAAACGAAAGAAACGATAATGAAATAAAGTGTTAAATGTATCCAAGTGATAAATGTTGTGTAGTAAATAATGAAAGTAAATATGGGCTGATTGTATTGAGTTAAATGATTGTGGTAACACCATATATGAATTGCTGATTGGCAAGGATCATTGTGCCTTGATTTCACATAGTTATTGGTTGATATGAACTTATGTTCTTCATGATAAAGATCCTTGTGATATAATTATTGGTGATTGTTATTGTGAAATGTGATCGTACGGTGGGGCCGAGTTGCACGCCGCAACACGAAGTAATAAGAGTAGAGAGGTAATAAGGGTGAAGTGTGATTGTACGGTGGGATCGGGTTGCACGCCGCAACACGAAGTAATAAGGTTGGAGAGGTAATAAGGGTGAGATAAAAATGTACGGTGGGATGGGGTTGCGCACCGCAATAGATGAGAAATTGAAATAAGTAACTGTGAAATCTTCATTTGTGGTTTTCTATATACTTGTGTGGTACTTGTGTGGTTACCCTAACTGTTTTCTGATTGTGTATTGTTTGATTCTACTTGGAATAAACTTGGTTCATACATGCGAGTACTATTCAATGGTGCTAACGTCCCTTTTGACGGGGGCGCTACATCTTTTATATGGATGTAGGTGCTTCCACAACAGGTAGCTCAGACCGCCGATAGTGGTGTTTCCCCTTTGTACCTTTAGCAGATCCGGTGAGCCACACTTCCTCTCGGGACCATGTGTAGTCTACATCATCTTTTGTATATGTTATGTCTTTTAAGGTATAGCCATGTCCTTGTTGCCAGCAAGTATTGTGTAAACCCTTAGTACTCTTAGAGGCTCCGTAGACATGATGTGGGTTGTACATATATGTGTTTTGGGCGGTAAATGTGTTTACTAGTAATCGTGTTCCGAATCGGAATTATTGTATGTTTTGTGATTATCAAATGTGGAAATGATAAAGGATAATATGAACTCAAGTAGTAGATTCATGTTTAAACTCTAAATTGCTAATTCATGTAGAATAAAGTATGTTATAAACACGGGGTGATGCGTTGGGTAGGAAAGGAAATCCAGGTCCACTTGACCGGGATCATCCAGTTGGGCGCCGATCTCGTCCCTCGATTTTGGGGTGTGACAAACTTGGTATCAGAGCCTAAGGTTTTAAAAGTGTCCTAGGATGTCTCGGAGCCGTGTCTAGTATAGCCCTTCTTATCGGTGTGTTGTCGACCACATCTATAATTAGGGGGATGCATGGACATTTAGGAAAATACCCTTTCATTGTTACTATGTATCGTGCAATGTGGTGAAAGGTGAGGTTGTCTATCTCTAAATCGTGCATTGTTCCTACTTTCAGTAAATGGCACCCAAGAAGAGAGCCCGACTCGGCCCAGAGCCCAATGCCACCCCAAGAGTGGCCGTGAATTATTTATCTGATGGTGTGGGTGAGAATGATTCCCCGACCCTGAATCTGCCTTACTCTTCCATCCCATGCCAAGATATTCCTATTCCTATTCCTGCTTCAGCGGAGGGAGCTACAGTCCCTCCCGTTGATGTTCATGATTCTTCTTCAGTCCTAGCTTCCGGTCCCGGTATTTCTGATGGGGACCTCAGGGGAGCTATTCAGATGTTGACTCAGCTAGTGGCCTCCCAGGCCCAAAGATCACATGTTGCCCCTGCATCCTCTATCAAGCAAGGGGATTCTTCAGGTTCCAGGGTCAACCAGTTTCTGCGGTTAGCCCCTCTAGAGTTCACAAGCACCGACCCTGAGGCTGATCCTCAGGAGTTTATTGATGAGATGTGCAAGACTCTCCGGGTTATCAAGGCTACAGAGACCGAGGGGGTTGAGTTGGCTTCCTATCAATTAAAGGGAGCAGCGTATTCGTGGTTTGAGATGTGGGAGGGGTCCCGTGGGGAGGGGAGCCCTCCGGCAAAGTGGAATGCGTTTGTTGATGCCTTCATGGATCATTTCTTGCCTGCCGAGACTATGGCAGCCCGTGCTGCGGAGTTCGAGGTCCTTAAGCAGGGCAACATGGCCGTGTGGGAGTACCATATGGAGTTCGTGCGCCAGTCCAAATATGTCATCCACATGATGCCGACTATGGAGGCCAGAGTTCACGGTTTGTTCAGGGCCTTGGTCCCTTGGTTATTAATGAAGCTGCTACAGCTACCTTGCATTCGGATATGAATTATGGGAAGATCGTGGGATTCTCCTAGGCCACAGAGGCTCGGAAGTTGAAGATAAGAATGGAAAGGGAGAGTAGTAGTAGGGCCCGGTCAGCGGGCAACCCTGGGAGTTCAGTTAGAGGACAAAGATCAGTCCTTGGGTGAGGGTCATCAGGGCCATCCCAGTCCTATGCTCATTCCTCAGCCAGTACCCCGCCATCAGGGCACAATCATCAGCGGGGAGGTCGCTTTGGACAAGGTCCAGACAACAGGAGGTTCCATCAGTCGGGTCATTCCGGTGGGAGGTTCCAGCAGCAGCGGAGGGCCCCATGCCCTAAGTGTGGGAGGTTTTATTCTGAGCCTTGTTACTTGGATATACCGGTATGCTATAGATGTGGGGAGAGAGGCCATATAAAGCGAGATTGTCGCGCACCCAGTCAGGGCACGGGTAGGGGTACTGCTTAGCCATCCAACTCTTCAGCCGCTACATCTTCAGCACGCCCTCCAGCTCCAACAAGGCACGGTACAGTTAGGGGTGGAGCATGGGGTCGAGGGGGACCCAGTCGGTTCTATGCTTTGAGTGGTCTCCAGAGTGCGGAGGCTTCCCCAGATGTCGTCACGGGTATTCTGACTGTTCAGTCATATGATGTTTATGCTCTTATTGATCCCGGGTCTTCTTTGTCATATGTTACTCCATTTATTGCTTCAATTTTTGGGATAGAACCCGAACAGCTTCACGAGCCGTTCTCTGTGTTGACTCCGGTTGGTGATTCTATTACGGCCGTGTGAGTCTATAGGAATTGTGTTGTCACGGTGCGTGATCGGGATACCACGGCCGATCTTATTGAGTTAGAAATGGTAGATTTTGATGTAATTATGGGGATGGATTGGCTCTATTCATGCTTTGCTAAACTCGACTGCTGAACCAGGATTATGAGGCTTGGGTTTCCTAATGAATCAGTTATCGAGTGGGAAGGAATAATGTTGTGCCAAGAGGTAGATTTATTTCCTACCTTAAAGCCTCAAAGATGATCAGAAAAGGGTGCATCTATCATTTGGTCCGGGTTGCGGATACCACTTCAGAGGTGCCTGCTCCCGAATCTGTGCCTGTTGTGAATGAATTTCTTGAAGTATTTCCGGGCGAGCTTCTTGGGATTCCACCAGATAGAGAGATCGATTTCGGGATTGATGTATTGCCAGATACACAGCCAATATCTATTCCACCTTACCGAATGGCGCCAGTAGAATTGAGAGAGTTAAAAGAGCAATTGAAAGATCTGTTAGAAAAGGGTTTCATACGACCAAGTGTGTCGCCTTGGCGCGCACCGGTTCTTTTTGTCAGAAAGAAAGACGGATCGCTTCGGATGTGTATTTATTATCGGCAGATCAACAAGGTCACCATCAAAAACAAATACCCATTGCCCCGGATAAATGATTTGTTCGATCAATTGCAAGGTGTTAGGTTCTTCTCAAAGATTGATTTGCGGTCCGGGTATCATCAGTTAAAAATCAGGGAGCAGGATATTCTTAAGACTGCCTTCAGAACTCGATACGGGCACTTCAAATTTCTGGTAATGTCTTTTGGGCTAACCAACGCCCCAGCAGCTTTTATGGATCTTATGAATCGGGTTTTCAAACTTTTTCTTGGCTCCTTTGTGATTGTCTTCATTGACGACATCCTCGTTTATTCGCGAAGTTAGGAAGATCATGCTACTCACCTCAGGGCAGTTCTGCAGACTCTTCATCAGCACCAGTTGTATGCAAAGTTTTCAAAATGCGAAATTTGGCTAGAATCCGTCGCCTTTTTGGGCCATGTTGTTTCCAGGGAAGGGATTCGGGTTGATCCCCAAAAGATTGCAGCGGTAAAGGATTGGCCTAGGCCAACGACCCCGACAGAGATTCACAGTTTCATTGGTTTGGCTGGGTATTAACGGAGGTTCGTGGAGGGATTCTCTACCCTCGCTTCCCCATTGACTAAGTTGACGTAGAAGGAGGTTAAGTTACAGTGGTCTGATGCTTGTGAAAAGAGTTTCCAGGAATTGAAATTGAGATTGACTACGACGTCGGTGTTGACCTTGCTAGAGGGTACAGAGGGATTTGTGCTTTATTGTGATGCTTCAAGGGTTGGTTTGGGGTGTGTGTTGATGCAGTGTGGGAAGGTAATAGCATATGCTTCTAGGCAGCTCAAGAATCACGAAAAGAATTATCCGACGCATGATTTGGAGCTCGCAGCGGTTGTGTTTGCATTGAAAATCTGATAGCATTATCTTTATGGGGTCCATGTGGACGTGTTCACAGACCACAAGAGTCTTCAATACTTATTCAAGCAGAAGGAGTTAAACTTAAGGCAGCGGAGGTGGTTAGAGTTGCTCAAGGATTATGATATGAATATTTTGTATCATCCAGGAAAGGCGAATGTGGTGGCCGACGCTCTTAGTCAGAAATCCATAGGCAACTTGGCTCATTTGGAGGCAGGTAAAAGGCCTTTGGCTTGAGAGGTTTATCAGTTGGCTAGTCTGGGGGTCTGTCTTTCGACCCCAGACGAAGGGGATGTCATGGTGTGTAATGGAGCAGAATCTTCACTTGTAACGGAAATCAAGGAAAAACAGTTCAGAGATCCAGCATTGGTACTGTTGAGAGAGGCAAATCTGAATCATAAGACTACAGAATTTTCACACGGCAATGATGACGGTATTTTGCGGTGCCAAGGGAGGCCATGTATTCCGGACGTGGATGATATTCGGGAAAGGGTAATGGCAGAGGCTCACAATTTCAGGTATTCAGTACACCCAGGTTCTACGAAGATGTATCATGATCTCAAAGAGATTTATTGGTGGAATGGTATGAAGAGAGGTGTGGAGGACTTTGTGGCTAGGTATCCGAATTGTCAGCAAGTGAAGGTCGAGCATCAGAGGCCCGGTGGGTTGGCATAGATTATGGAGATACCAATATGGAAATGGGAGATGATCAATATGGACTTTGTGGTGGGGTTACCTCGCACTCCACATAGGTTCGACTCTGTTTGGGTAATAGTGGATCAGCTCATGAAATCAGCTCACTTCTTGCCAGTCAAGTCCACTGATACTGCAGAACAGTACGCTCAGTTGTATATCAAGGAAATAGTCAGACTCCATGGCAGTCCAGTATCTATTATCTCGGATCAAGGAGCCCAGTTCACAGCTAACTTTTGGAAGAAATTTCAGCAAGGTTTGGGTACGCAGGTAAATCTCAGCACAGCATTCCATCCACAGACTAATGGGCAGGCGGAGCGGACCATTCAGACGCTTGAAGATATGTTATGGGCTTGTGTATTAGATTTCAAGAGTAGCTGGGATGATCACTTGCCGCTTATAGAATCTGCTTATAATAACAGTTTCCATGTTAGTATTCAGATCGCCCCATTTGAGGCATTGTACGGAAGGAGGTGTAGGTCTCCTATTGGTTGGTTCGAGGCTGGCGAGGCGGAAGTGTTAGGACTGGATCTTGTGCACCAAGATATGGAAAAAGTTAAGGTCATTCAGGAAAGGATGAAAACTGCTCAGAGTCATCAGAAATCCTATGCGGACGTTCGTCGAAGAGATTTGGAGTTTCAAGTTGATGATTGGGTATTATTGAAGGTGTCTCCCATGAAGGGAGTGATGTGGTTTGGGAAGAAAGGGAAATTGATCCCAAGGTATGTCGGGACATATAGGATTTCTCAAAGGATAGGACAGGTGGCTTATAGGCTGGAATTGTCCCCTGAGATGTCATTAGTGCACCCAGTGTTTCATATGTCCATTTTGAAGAAGGTGATTGGGGATCCATCCGTCATTGTGCCGGTTGGGACGATTGAAATTAATGAAGGGTTGTCATATGAAGAGGTTCCAGTTGAAATTCTTGATAGGCAAATCCGTATGCGGTCCTAAAAAATACCCAGTGTACCCCAGGACCCAGTGTACCCCGGAACTTAAAAAATAAAAAAATTACAGATTTGTGCAGGTCTGCGGTCTACTGTGTGATCGCAGATCAAGTATGCGGACCGCATAGTGGTCGCATACCAGGACAGCTTGTTGTCCATTTTGAGGACAGCTATGCGACCTAGAATGCGATCACATTTCACGAATGTGGGCCGCATAGTTGTCGCATTTTCGCACCTTGACTTTTGTGGAGGGAGTTATGCGACGCAATATGTGATCGCATAACAGGTATGTGGACCGCATAATGGTCGCATACCTGGGGAGTCTAATTTTCTTTTTGTCCCATTTGAGGGCCAATTATGCGACAGGAATGCGAATCGCATAGCATGAATGCGATCACATTCCTGACCGCATTTCTACTTCGGGGCTGTCAAATTTCTAATTTCATACCCGAACCCCGGTTCATTAAAACACCTCTCCCTTTCATTTTAAGCTCATTTTCTAATAAATTAGAGAGAGGAGAGAGTGGGTTCTAGAGAGAGAGAGAGTCCAACTTCATCAAATTTGTTCCTCCAACATTACTCAGACCTGGAATTGATCAAGTCGGACACCATTTTCTTCTCTACAAGAGGTAAGCTTCTACCCATCAACCTTAATTTCCAGATTTTTGTTAAAATAAAACATGGTAAGGTGAATTCATAAATATAAGGATAGGAGCCTTGCATGCATGTAACCAACTAATCATAATCTAGTAAAAGGAAATGGATTAGAGTAATCTTTCACTAAAAAGAGGCCTTTTCAATCTAAAAGAACATTTAGTGTTTCATATAATGATCAAGTGAGTTCAATACATGATCATCGTTCCTAATTCTAGGTTAAATTATGCCACATTGTGAACTAGATTGAAGGTTCTAGAAGGTCTGGTGAATTGTGGTAGAAATTAAGGAAAAATCCCAAATCAAGGTATGTATGGATAACTTTAGTCTTTGTAGAGTTACCTTATTGGTGTCCGAGTGTACGATATGAAATTATTTCTTGAGCATATGTGAATTGTTTGTCCTGCTGTGTCGAGTTGTACGAATTCATTCTCGGATTTTCTTAGGTCAATTACCATGATAATTGAGATTATGAAGGGTGATTCTTTGTGCTTATCCTACCATGTGTAAAGCTCGTTAAATGTTGAATACATCGGTATGAGAGGATGTGCTACAAAACGAAAGAAACGATAATGAAATAAAGTGTTGAATGTATCCAAGTTCTAAATGTTGTGTAGTAAATAATGAAAGTAAATATGGGCTGATTTTGTTGAGTTAAATAATTGTGGCAACACCATATATGAATTACTGATTGGTAAGGATCATTGTGCCTTGATTTCACATAGTTATTGGTTGATATGAACTTATGTTCTTCATGATAAAGATCTTTGTGATATAATTGTTGGTGATTGTTGTTGTGAAATGTGATCGTACGGTGGGACCGGGTTGCGCACCGCAACACGAAATAATAAGGGTGGATAGGTAATAAGGGTGAAGTGTGATTGTACGGTAGGATCGGCTTGTGAGCCGCAACACGAAGTAATAAGGGTGGAGAGGTAATAAGGGTTAGATAAGAATGTACGGTGGGATCGGGTTGCACGCTGCAACAGATGAAAAATTGAAACAAGTAATTGTGAAATCTTCATTTGTGGTTTTCTGTATACTTGTGTGGTACTTGTGTGGTTACCCTAACTGTTTTCTGATTGTGTATTGTTTGATTCTACTTGGAATAAACTTGGTTCATACATGCTAGTACTATTAAAAGGTGATAACGTCCCTTTTGTCGGGGGTGCTACATCTTTTATATGGATGTAGGTGGTTCCACAGCAGGTAGCTCAGACCGTTGATAGTGGTGTTTCCCCTTCATACCTTCAGCAGATCCGGTGAGCCCCACTTCCTCTCGGGGCCATGTGTAGTCTACATCATCTTTTGTATATGTTATATATTTTAAGGTATAGCCGGGGCCTTGTTGCCGGAAAGTATTGTGTAAACTCTTAGTACTCTTAGAGGCTCCGTAGACATGATGTGGGTTGTACATATATGTGTTTTGGGCGGTAAATGTGTTTACTAGTAATCGTGGTCCGAATCAGAATTATTGTATGTTTTGTTATTATAAAATGTGGAAATGATAAAGGATAATATGAACTCAAGTAGTAGATTCATGTTTAAACTCTAAATTGCTAATTCATGTGGAATAATGTATGTTATAAACACGGGGTGATGCGTTGGGTAGGAAAGGCAATCCAGGTCCGCTTGACCGGGATCATCCGGTTGGGCGCCGGTCTCGTCCCTCGATTTTGGGGTGTGACAGTGTGGTAACTCATTTATCATCGAGCCATATAGCCCACGTCGGTTTGGTCGTCAATTTGGGTTTTACAGAACGTCCCCGGTTTTTTGGAAAATGATATCCGTAACGCCTCTCTACATGAAGGACTCAGATTTTGGAGGATTTGCACATTGTATCGGTCTATGTCACGTGCGGTTTTTCTCCTAACAGGTGATCCTGTGGAGAAACCTTTCTCCGCCAAATATATGTCTTGGTGGGAGAAAGCACATGGGAAGTTTCTCGAGAATAATTTACAAGCTTTGGTAGACAATGTTGGGCTAAATCTACTACTCCTTTGGGAGGTGAAGATCAAGGTGTTGGAAAAACGTTCCCAAAAGTTAAAGAGCCACCTACTCGAGTCCCAAAAGTAATTACACAACATAAGAAAAGAAAGCTTAAATTCTCAAAGGCAGATTTGAAAGAGGTGGTGTGCACTTCAACGGATATAGAAAAGCACCCTCCAGTTCCTCCATTTAGCACACAAATTCCTCAAGATACAAGCCAGATTACAAATGAAGATCAAAATTGGAAGGGAAACGGCCTAACCCAGTAGAGATCATAGAGGTTCCAAGTGTTGATAGTCCCTCAAGAATGCATACAGCTTGTAACAAGGAGGTAAAAATACAATCACCTTGTCCTTTCCTTTTTTTATTTTTTTTAATTGAACGAATAGCTCAAGAAAAAAAAAATATATATATATATATATATATATTCACTTTCTTTGCATTTTCCTTATGCAGTTAAATGCCATTGGGAATCCGGTGGTATCCCCATATGATAAGCCGCAAGTGAGTAATGAATCTATTGGAGGGCCTACATCTAAAGTGAAGTCGTCTTCAAAGGCATCATCTCTTCCTCATGACGAAGCCCTAAAACTAAAAACTCCAAATGAGATAACTCGCATTCCACCAATGACGAATACAACGGTGTCTAGTTTTGAAGGAAAGAGCATTGTCTTTAATCGCAAAAAGGAATTCATCTTAGGACTTTGGGAGGACATTTGTAATAGACTCTCCAAAACTCGTGCAGAATTTCTCTCATATTATAGGGAGAAAATTATTGAGATTTTTGAGGACATGAAGAAGATGAATATTTTGGATCTTTCTCCATTAGAGAGTTTACTGGATTCTCTTTTTGAGCTTGCCGCGTCATATGACCAAGAGTGATCCAACGTGGATGATAAAACGAGTGAGGATGAGAAGATAGAGATGATTTCTAAAGCTAAATAGTGTCTCGATTCGTTCAAACTTGAAGCAAGTGAGAAAGTCAATAAATTTTCCTCTAGTGAAAAAAAACTGAAGAGAGTTGTGAAGAAGTTGCAGACATTACAACAAGAGAGGGAGAACCTCGAAGGTGTTATAGAAGTGACTCAAAAGGAGGTTGAAGAGATTCAGACAAAAATTTTAGCTGCCGAGACTGAGGTCTCTTCATATGACAACGTAAATTTGCTGACTGATGAAGATTCGGCCAATTTGGGAGAGAAGAAGAAGAACCTGGAGACTAGCTGTCAAGAATTGATCAACTACAACTTTTGTTTAGATTAGGCTATTAGCATTATCTCCCCTTTTATCTTTATGTTAGATTTACCTAGTGAATATTTATTTCATCTTAAATAAGATTGCTTCTCTTTTGCTTTACATTGCCCGACATTTATCTTGGTCGCATAATTTTAAGTTTTTCGTACTCGTAACGAAAGATTCATATCTCGTCATAGGAGAGTCCAAATAACGAACCGTTTGATTTCTCGAAAATTACACTTCAATATCTAAAACATATCCGAAACTTATAATCAAACATCTTCAGAATCGACCTAGATAAAATTTTGAAACTAACTTTAGATTTCACCACGTTGAAAATTTCAGATTTGCGCAGTCTCATCAAAAAATTCATATCTTAGTGTAGAAAAGTCAAAATCATGAACCGTTTGATTTTTTTAAAATCTCAACTTGAACATCTATGACATATACAAAATTCAAGATCTAATTTATTAAGGATAGAATCAGATAATGGTTCGAAATCAATATTAAATTCTGACGCAGCGACGATTTCACATTTGCACAACTTCACCAAAACTTTTGTATGTTGATGTAGGAATATCGAAATCATGAACCATTTGATCTACTGGAAACTTAACTTTCAAATATATAACATATCCAAAATTCAAATTTAATTCCTTAAGGTTAGTTTCAGATAATATTTCAAAATCAACTTCGGTTCCTGATATGCCGACAGTTCCAAATTAGCGCGACTTCACCAAAATACTTGTATCTTGGTGTGGAAGCCTTGAGATTGTAAGACCTTTTTAATTGTAAAAAACTGAAATTCAATAGTTTCATTCTCACCAAATATCTTGGATCCAAGTCTCACTGAATTTGAAATGACATGAAGGCATACCAAAATAACTTGAAGGTTTGGCAAACGTGAAGGCCTAACAGATTCTCGGACTTCAATGCAAATGCTTGGAAACCTCCTAAAAGATATTAATCATTTCATTGAAGACACTAATTTACCATAGCGGCTTACCCCCTTTAAATCAAATGGGATCCAAAGTTTAAAAGAAGAATGGTATCTCAGCTCGATTTTCAAATACTGATTGAATGAATTACCTTCCATCGTACTTCATTCGAACAACGATTGGGGAATTATGTATCTTTTGAACTTTATGCGACTGAACTCAGAATGAAACTCTAAGTTGCCTACTTACCTCGGTGAAGAGGATCAAGTCATACCGTAGTTTAGAATAGGTAGAATTTTTTTTTATGTCCTAACATTTTCCTAGGCCGCCTCTTTCAAGATTTTCAACCTAGCAGACTCTTTTTTTTTTTCGTGTCCTAACTTTTTCCTAGGCCGCCTCTTTCGAGATTTGTTTTTTGGGTTGTACACAGTTTAGACTCATGCAGGACAGGAGTATAGGAACATGCAGTTTAGGCTCATGCGTCGAGGAGCGTAACAACTTCAAGGATAATACTTCTTCAAAAACTGCCATTGATATGGCCGATTTTCATGCCATCTGCATCAACTAGCTTGTAAGCCCCACTTAAATAAGCTTCTTGCACGACATATGGTCCATCCTACTTTGAAGTGAACTTCCCTACAGGTTTATGGGAAATAATAATGGGTCTTCTTATGGCAAGGACTTGATCTCCGACTTGAAAGGATCTCGGGCGAACTCTTTTATTGAAGGCACGAGACAATCGAGCTTGATAGCATTCAAGACTCTGTTGAGCTTCCATCCTCTTCTCATCAAGAGCCTCTAACTCTGCTAATCGAAGTCGAGCATTTTCTTCATCAGTGATCCCTTCTTGAATAGCCAATCGTAATAAAGGTATTTGACGCTCAAGTGGCAAGACGGCTTCGACTCCATAAATGAGTGAAGACGCAGTTGCTTGTGTTGGCGTGCAGTGAGTCGTCCTATATGCCCATAGAGCTTCTTTCATACGGTCATTCCAATCTCATTTGGATTTGGAGATGACTTTCTTCAGCAGGTTGCATAGAGTTTTGTTTAATGCCTCAGCTATACCATTGGCGACAGCATTGTACATTGAAGAGTTACATTGCTTGAAGCCAAAGAGATCCCAAATCTTGTTCATCAACCTATTATCGAATGGCTTTCTATTATCTGTTATTATGTAACGAGGAATGCCAAAGTGATAGATTATGTTTACTTGGATGAAACTTGCAACATTTTCTTTCTTTACCTCCTTAAGAGCAACAACTTCGGCCCATTTTGAGAAGTAGTCAGTTGCAGTCAAGATGTATAGGTTCCCACCAGAGGACTTTGGCAGTGGTCCAACAACATCCAATCCGCAAGCGTCAAATGGCCAGAATGCAACAGTTGGGTGCAACACTTCAGGAGGTTGATGAATAAAATTCGCATGGAATTGACAAGCCTTGCATTTTCGAGCGTAGTCCAAGCAATACCATCGTCGGCTGATAATATACCATCCTTTTTAAATGGAAGTGGAGCTTTGGTCCTGACTGGTGTAAACCACATACCCCAGAATGTGCCTCTTGCAAAGCTTGGAGTGCTTTTTCTTCTCCTAAGCATCTCAAGAGTACTCCCTCGAATGATCTTCTGTATAGAGTATCTTTGTAGTAAAGAAAGCGAGGTGCACGACGACGGATTTCAGTCCTTCTCCTCGGATTTTCAGGAAGTATCCCATAGCATAAGTAGTCGATAATGGGTTTTCGCTATTCTTCTTTCTCAACTTCAGAAACAGCAACAAGATGCTTGAGTTCATTTTCTTCACCTTCAGCCTCATTTGGCTGCGGTACTACCCATTTTTGGCAGACGGTAACTTGCGCTTGATCAGGCAGGACTAATGCTAAAGCTAGGGCAGCTAAAGCATCGGCGTTCTTATTTTCTTTCCATGGCACATGCTGAATAGTCACATCACCGAGCCACCCCATTAATTTTTTTGCGTAATCATGATATGGGCGTAGTTCAGGCTTCCTAACCTCGTAACTACCCAAAAGCTAATTGACCACTAAGTGGGATTCACCAAAGACTTGCAATTGCAATTGCTTCATATCAACGACCATTTCAAGCCCAAGTATTAATGCTTGATACTCAGCAACATTGTTGGAACAGAGTTGTGTCAAGGTGAAGGAGTATGGCAAGACTTCACCTTGGGGAGTGACAAGTACTATGCCAACCCCAGATCCCACACGATACGCAGCACCATCAAAGTACATCTTGCATGGAGGCTGAACTTCAATGACCATTGCGTCTTCATCAGGTAGTTCGTCAGTTAGCTCCCAATCATCAGGTATAGGGTGATCTGCCAAGAAGTCCGCTAACACTTGTCCTTTTATAGACTTTTGAGGGATGTACACGATTTCAAATTGTTGAAACTTGAGGTACCACCTTGCTAGTCGATCACTAAGGATAGGTTTTGACATCACGAACTTAATGGGATTTTCTCTAGAAACCAAACGAACGACATGAGATTGAAAGTAGTGCTTCAACTTTTGAATTGAGAAGACTAGCGCCAAAAACAACTTTTCGATTGGTGAATAATTCAGCTCATTTTGTGTCATCATCCTGCTCAAGTAGTAAAGAGAGTTTTCTTTCCCCTCACTATTTTCTTGGGCCAACAGCGCTCCAACAGACCTTTCTTGTGCTGAAATATATAGTATCAGCGGCTCCAAGTATAGGGGCTGCCAAAACTGGCTGCTTCGTCAAGTATATTTTGATACATTTCAAAGGCATTGCTACAAGTTTGGTCCCACTTGAAAGGAACGCGCTTCTTCATGAGGAGACTCAATGGTTGGCACCTCCCAGCTAGGTTTGAGATGAATCTCCTAAGGTATGCTAGCTTTCCTTGCAGACTTTTGAATTCATGAATATCCCGAGGCTCAGGCATTTTCAAAGTTGCATCTACCTTCGCTTGATCAATTTCGATCCCTCGATGCCGGACAATAAAACCAAGGAACTTTTCAGAAGTAACTCCAAAGGCACATTTCAATGGATTCATCCTAAGTTGGTACCTCCAGAGCAACTCAAATACCATTCTCAAGTCTTTAAAGTAGTCACTCTTCTCTCTTGATTTTACCACCAATTCGTCAACATAGCATTCGACATTCTTGTGGAGAAGATCGTCGAAAATATTCTGCATAGCCCTTTGGTAAGTAGCACCAGCGTTCTTCAAGCCAAAAGGCATTACCTTGTAGCAATAATACCCTTTGGGGTGCGGAATGCAGTAAGCTCTTCATCTTTTGGTGCCATGCAAATTTGGTTATAGCCCGATGAACCGTCCATGAAAGACATTGCCTCGTAATAGTAGTAACATTGATCATCAGCTCTGGAATAGGAAGCGGGAATTCATCTTTGGGACATGCATTGTTTAGGTCCCAGAAGTCAACACATACTCGAATCTGGCCATTCGTCTTCCTTACAGGGACAATACTTGAAACCCATGTTGGGTATTTAACTTCCCGAATAAATCCATCTTCAATAAGTTTGTTAAATTCAGTTTCAATCAGGGGAACCAAGTCCGGCCTAAAGCGCCTTTGAGCTAGCTTAACAGGACGAGTGCCATTCTTGACCGCAAGGTGATGGACTGCCACTTTAGGGTCCAAACCAGGCATCTCTTTGTAGCTCCAGGCAAAGACATCCCTGTACTCCTTGAGTAACTCAATATAAGTGTTTTCTTCATCAACTTCTAATAAAGCACTTAGGTAGGTGGGTCTTAGTTCTTCATCAGTGCCAAGGTTAACTTCTTTTAAGGCGTCAATCGTTGCCTTCACCCCTTATTCATGTTCCGGCGAAGCATCTTTTGCATCTTCGTCTTCTCGAGGGTCCCCATCATTGAATGATATGTGATAACATGGTGAAACATCCTCCAATTCTGCATTATCCTCCATTGAAGATGGAACACCGTTCTCGCCTTGTACAGTGACATGATACAAAGAACCCACACTTTCTTCATCGTCATCACGTTCTTTAGTGTAGACCATAGTGTATGGCTTCACTTTCAGTACTTCATCACAAGAAACCATGACTTTTGTTTGTCGCCTCATTCTAGAAGGAACCAAACTTTGGAAATCTTTAGAGATCTTCTGAATTTTGGGCGAAGCAGGTGTTCTTATATTTCGGTAATTTCTCTGAAACTTATTCCCCTTCTTTAATGCACCCAATCTCTCAAACACGGAAGTTCTCACAGTTGATTTTCCAAGTCTGTCAAAGACGGAAGGCCTATTTGAAGTGGCAGATTCGTCTTCTATAGTGATATAATTGCTACTCACCCTCCTTATTGAGATGCGCACTGGTGACGGTTGCTTGTATCCCAAACCTTCACGTGGTTGCCTTGTTGCCTCTTCTGATGGGAGGTTCCCTAACTTTGACGGCTCATCGAGATTGTATCCAGCTTTCGCAAATAGCTTGTAGGCGTTAGGATCAAAACCTTCATATGTTCGCTTTGTAGGGAGTGCCATATTCTGCAAACAATTTTGGGCTATGAACCCTGCAAGCAGCTTTGAGGACGACTTTACTGCCTCTATTCGTTTTACCGGAAGAGTTAACTCCTTTAGCGTGTTGGTTTGGAGATTAGATGATTAGCCCTCGTCTTTCTTCCTTTTAGGGACATATTGGAGCTTAGGACTTACTTTATTTCCATAAGATACATTATCCCCTCTATGAGATTTATTCACGTTGGGTTGTACCTCCTTAGTAATGGCTTTGGCTTTACCAATAGTCACATCAGCTCTTTTGGTTATGGACTCGTCATTCTTGATTTTCATTCCATCATCAAATTTTAGCTCCTTCACAATGCGTTTCTTCAAGTAGAACTTTGCATCGGCGAAGTGTGACTCTGCCTCGGTGAATGGCTTATCATCAGCAACTATCTTATTCTCGACTTCACCCTCGTAGTATTTTAAACATTGATGGTAGGTAGATGAAACTACTTTATTCTCATGTATCCAAGGCCTTCCAAGAAAAACATTGTATGAAGTCTTCGCATCGATCACATGCAGCCATGCACTTGATTGCATATCTTCAATAGTGATTCCCAGCCTGATTGCGCCTATGACTCTTTGCCCCTCTTGGTTGAATCCTTGGATCATCACACGACTTTCTGAGAGTTCGTTCATAGGAATACCAAGCTCTTTCACAGTGCGAATTGGCAAAATGTTCACTGAGTATCCTCCATCAACAAAAATTCGATTTACCCTTTCATCACGCATATAGCCAACCAGGTACAATAAGCGGTTATGAGGAGTGTCACTTAGCAGAAGATCGTCATTTGTGAACGTGACCTTTTCCTCACAAGCATTAACTTCTTAAGGAGTGGAGTCGATAAGCTATTCCAAAAATGGTGCCAATGGTAGGTCATCACTCTTTTCTTTCCCTTCGTCAGTATGGCAACAAGAGGCATCAATACTCCTATGGGAAATCTTCGTGTGAAACCAACTTGGTAAAAACTCCTCCAAGGTCACCGGATGTTGTGGATTTTGAGGGTGATGCACCTCCATTTTCGTTTTCTTTTCATGCTTAACTGGTTTCCATCTCCTAGGCCTTTTCACCATTATTTTCCTTGTTGGTTGTTCCATGGATCCTTTTTTATGGGCTCCTTTTGTGGCGCCTACAACGAGTCACCAACGTCCAACCTTCATCGTCCTCAGGTTGACCGTCTTCAACTTTGTAGTTCTCTAGTAATTCTTCATCTTTACTTTCTTTAAAACTACATAATTCATCTGGACTGAGTGAGCCAAATGTGATACAGACTTGGTTTGCACTTGCTTTCTCATCTTCAAGCACTATCTTCTTTTCACGAGCCAAGTCCATAACTTTGTTCTTGAAGACAAAGCACTTCTCCAGAGGGTGGCTCACAAGTCGATGATATTTGCAGTAATTTGGGTCATCGATTTTCTCAGCTTCATTTGGTCGCTTCATCTCTGGAAGCTCAATGAGATTTAACTCGAGGAGTTCTTCAAAAATAGCCGGCACATCAGAATCTAGAAATGGGTACTCTTTCTCTTGCATTTCTTTTAGAGTCAACTTTCCACTTGGCTTATCTTGAAACGAAGTGGATTTCATACTCTGCTTCTTGCTCACCTTCATCGTGAACTTCACAGGTGATGTGTTGACATTCATAGCTTCTTTATTTTCAGATCTCGGTACAAACTTGCTCCATTTTCTGACTTCTTACTTGTCGTTCCCTTTGCGAGGTTCATAAATGGGCAGCCTTTCATTTCTAGGAGAGGCCATGCTCAATTCCATGTCATGGGAATGAGTTGCAAGTAATTCAAATGTGCCAGTCTTGATACCTTGCAAGATGTATCGCAACACCCAATGCATACCTTGGATGCACATCTCTATTCCAGAAGCTTCACTAAGCCTGTCTTTACAGTTAAGGCTTGCATTCCACCAACAATTAATAAAGTCAATAACTGGTTCACTCTTTCGTTGACGAGTACTTGTGAGTTCTATCATACTCACAGTACGTCTCGTGCTATAAAAGCGATTAAGGAATTTTTGCTCTAGCTGATCCCAGCTATCAACAGATCCAGCCTCGAGGTCTGTGTACCAATCAAAAGCATTTCCTTTTAATGAGCGGACAAACAGCTTGACAAGGTAATCTCCATATGTCCCAGCATTGTTGTATGTCTCAGCAAAGTGTGCCACATGTTTCTTTGGATTGCCTTTGCCATCAAACTGTTGAAATTTCGGAGGTTGATAGCCAGCAGGTATCTTCAACCTATCGATCCTTGAAGTGTACGGCTTTGCATAGGTAAAGGAGGACTTGGAAGCAACTTCATATTTATTTTTTATAGTCCCTCCAATAAACTCTTTTAGTTGATTGATTCGAATCATCTCTTCCGAAGAGACTGGAATTTCCTTAGTGGATGCAACTTGTCGTGGGGGAGCATCAATCTCTTAGAATTCTGGGAGTTTTCCAGGTGCATGGGTGGATTCTTCTTCCATCAAGATTCCCACCCTATATGTTAGCTTGCCGATCCTAGAATCTTGATTTTGCATGCACTTAGTCAAGCCAGCGATTGCTTCCGTCAAGTTTGCCAACTGCTCCTCCACAGATGAAGTTTTTGTTACCATGGCTTGCATGATTGTCATGAACGATGGAGAGTAGCATGGATTTTCACACAGATCGATCCTTGATTGGCTTACTCTATGTGGTTTAAGTGGGGAGGATCCATGTAACGACCCGGTCCGTCGTTACGTAGAACCTGCATTATAATTACTATTCTTGACTTATCATAGGTTGGTTATACTGTTGTTGATGTGTTAGAGTTGGTAGGCTTGAAATCGGAATGGTTGTAGTGAGAGTTTTGTCGCTTAGTCTTTAAAAAATAGCCTTAAAGTTGGAAAAGTCAACTGAGAGTTGACTTATTGGGAAACGACCTCAGAATGCATATTTTAGGGCTTGGATAGCTTCGTTAGGTGATTTGGGACTTAAGAGTGTGGTCGGAATATTTTTGAGATGTCCGGTGTAGAATTAGGCTTGTATTGGCGAAAGTTAGTTTATGGTGATTTCCGGTCGGCAGTGGAAAATAGGCTATCGGGGTCAGAATGGAATTTTAGAAGTTAGAACAGGTTCGTAATGTCATTTAGGATATGTCTGCAAAATTTCAGGTCAATCGGAGTTGTTTTGGATAGTTTCGGCATCGTTGAAAGATTTTAGAAATTTCAAAGTTCTTAGGCTTGAATCTGATGTAAATTTGGTGTTTTGATGTTATTTTTAGTGTTTCGGGAGTGCAACTAAGTTTGAACGATCATATATGATATCTTGGTATAATTGGTGGGGGTCCTGAGGGGCTCGGGATTGATTTCGGATGGTTAACAAAAATTCGGAGTTGTAAACAATGCAGCAAACATCTGCTGAAGTTTTCCCACAGTGATTTCCGCACCTGCGGAAGTTTGACCGCAGGAGCGAGACGGCTCTGCAGGTGCGATATTGGCCAGTCCAGGGAAATTCGCAGGTGCGGTTAGTGGGACCGCATGTGCGGTCCCGCAGGTGCGAGATAGGGGCCGCAGGTGCGGAACACCTGGGCAGAAGGTATAAATTAAAATCGTCTGCGACCATTAGACCTTTTAACACCATTTTTGAACGGGAAGAAGCTCTTGAGGCGATTTTTGAAGAGGGAAATCAATGTTCTTCATAGAGGTAAGTGTTTTGATCATTAAAACTCGTTTATGGGTGATTATAGAACACAATCTCAGCAATTAATTCATGAAAAATCAGTAGAAAGAGGAGGTTTAGGGCTTGAGATTTATGAGACCTTTAAGGATTGATTTGAGGGGTCAAACGAACTCCGATTTTAGTGTTCTTTATATGTACGGACTCGTGAGTTAATGAAGAACAGTTTGGTATAAAAAATTTTGAATTTCGGGACGGGGGCCCGGGGGTCGGGTTTTGACTAATTTCGGATTTTGAGCTAAATTTTGTATTGTTCAATTGGAATTCATTCCTTAAGCATAATTTGATGATAAAAATCTAGACTTGGTAGATTTGGAGCACTCAGAGGCCGGATTTAGAGGCAAAGGCCCTGCAGAATAGTATTTTAGCCGATTTTGAGGTACATAACGTTTCCAAACATGGTTCTGAGGGTTCGAAACCCCGAGCTAAATGATTTATGACTATAATTGAGGTGACGCACATGCCAAGTGACGGGCGTGCGGGCATGCACCGAGTAATTGTGGCCTGGCTTATCCCATGGCACCGCTTAGTGATTATTCTATGATGATATTTGTGTTTCTATTAATTTGGTAATTGTGAACATGTTAGAAATCATGTTAAGTATAAATGCTAGGCTTCATGCCGGAAAATGCTGAGACCCGAGTGGTCGTATATTGCTGTCTCATGTTGCGATTATTTGATTTCATATACTCAATCATGTTATGGCATATCATTTCATATCTCAGTCTCAGTATTGTTGATTACATGCATACTTATCATTGTTTCGGGCTGATGGAGGCATTTGTAAGCCATGTGAGTGAGACTGAAGAGTAATGACTAAGTGAGTCCGAGAGCCTGTTATTGAGACAGTTACGAGAATGGACTTCACACTGCAGTGATATTTAAATCATGCCTTCGTTGGCTTGATATGGCGCTTGGGACACTAGGGCCCCTCCGGAGTCTTTACACCCCCAGTGAGCACATTGATGATGAGAGATAGATCTTCCCTGGGCATGGATCTTGTCCGAGTGTTGTATTCCGGAGATGCACTTTCTCCGTGGGGGATGGATTGGCCTTTTTCCTCAGTACATAGTGACTACGGTCACCGGTGTTTATGCATATTCCGGGATGGAACTTCCCTGGGCCTGAGAGCTATATATAGTATTGAGTGGACTTCTCTGAGAGAGCTGTGAGCAGTATATGCATATCCATATTGATTTCATACATATATTTTATGATGGCATGTAGAGTATACTTGGCATATTTCTCATCCTGATAAACTGTTAGCATGTCTAAATTCTGCATAATATTTATTGTAACATAATTGAGGTTTTGTCTGTCACTATTTCTCAGCCCATAGTTTGGGTTCGTTACTTCTGAGTTGGTGTACTCACGTTACCCCCTGCATCTTGTGTGTAGATCCAGGTACACCGGGACCCGGTAGCGGATATTACCAGAGGTCAGTGTTTCTATTGGAGTTGTCGAGGTAGCAGCTGGCGATCGCGACCTCGTCTTCTCTTTCTTATTCTACCTGTTGTTCTTTATTTTGAGACAATGATGTTCATTTCTCATTTTATTTGTTTTATGTTATAGTAGCTCATGACTGAGTGACACCGGATCCGGGGTTAGAGGTTTTAAATTTAGTTTCTTCAAATATTGTTTTAAACTTCAGATTCTTCGTATTATTAATAAATTCGTTTAAAAATCGCATTTTTATTGGAAATTGAACTTAGCTTAGTTAAAAAAGGAGGCTTGCCTGGTTCCACGACAGGCACCATCACGACTCCGAAATTGGGTCGTGACAATCCATCACTTGAAGCGTCATCATCTTCCTTCACAGCAGAGTGCTTGGATCCGGAGAGGTCAAGCAGAGTAAGAGTTTTCTTGATCTTTTCAGCAACATCGCTTCCTCCTTCGGGTGCATTTGTGGAATATCTTGATCCTTTTGAGGATAAAGATCCGAAAAGAAGGGTAGATGCGGAGGGCACTTGGGGTGCTTGTTGTCCTAACGAGTTTGCTTTGCTCCTCGTAACTGGTCCAAAGCTTCCAAAGGTAACTTCGAGTATATTTTCCACATCAGCATAAAACCTGAAATTGGCAGCCTTGGCGGAAGTTGAACTGGAGTTGATTTTCTTGGAAGCCATTTCGTTGTTCTTGAACTTTGGTGATTGAAAAGTTGAGATGACAGGTAGAGATTTTCCCACTAGGCATGTCAGAATTTGTAGACAATAAATTGCGTCAAGAAAATAAAATTAAGACCGAAAAAATATCGCAACAATCGTAGTATTTTATTTCGAATATTTGAGTGTTATAATCTCTATGAATCCTCTGATTGTACTTTTCAACAGTAAATAAAAGAGCCTTCGAACTTAATCTTGAATTTTGTTTGATTTTAATCCAAGTGCTTGAGGCCTGATCTTGATCTTGACCTATTTTTTAATCCAGAGGCTTGCAGCTTGTTCTTGAATCTTTGTCTTGATCTTTTAATCCTTAGAACACTTGAATGCTTGTAGATTTTAAAGAAATCCGCAGCGTTTGATCCACGAGTTCCCTCTTACTTCTTGTTATAACATCTTTTGTCTTTTTTGGGTTATGAAGACCCCTATTTATAGTTATGGGAGGGAGAAGTTGTGATAAGAACAAACTATTTCCGACCATCAAATTGAAGTGTGACATGACTATATTTGATTGCCCTGAACATGTCACTTGCACATGTGACGCAGTTTCATTGGCCTTTTAATGTGACTTGGTGTACCTTGTCATTTTAACCCGTGGCATAATCCCATTGACTCTTCTATGTGACTAGGCGCACCACGTTATTTGACACGTGACACCAAACTGGACCTCTAGAAAGATGACATATTGGACCTAATAAAATGGGCTCATCATTTGTAACCCAACTAAATGGTCTAGCCCGGTGAATTAAGACTTATTTATTTAATGCATATATGTTGGACTTGTATAATTAATTCAATTATATTAGATCATAATATTTATTTGATCCAATATATCTTGAATTTTAAAATATAATACAAATATTTTTTATGTCTACAAATATATAATTAGAAACTCAATTATAATTATTTATCCTTTTTAACTCGATCGGACTTAGAAATTATTTAAATTGAAATGACATTATAATTAGAAACTCATAAACCATATTGTATTTGTAATAAATCCTTATCTCTTTTAGAACTAGAGTTAAGAACGATCATATTATTTAAAAATAAAGTTAGTATAACTAATGAATTAGATTATATTTGTTAAATACAACATTTTGCCTATATATTCAATCCGTTAAAATGAAAGAGTGATGTAAGAAAACTAAAAACTACAATTATACTAATTTTTCAAAAATATGCAATCAATCCAATATAGTTAAATTAGATTGAGCTGATAAGCTTTTTAATTAATTGACCCACTTAGCACTTTTGGCACTTGATTGTTGATCCAAAAACAACCACTGGAAAAGAAACAGGTAGATCGAAAGGAAGAAAAGAAAATAGGTAAATTGAGACGAAGAAAGGAAAAGGCGACCGTACATTTGAAAGGTAAAATGTCCAAACGAGTTTTACTAGCTTATTCTATCGCTGAAGAGAATCACATATATCGGGTACATGTACATAGAAAGTCATTATTCATTTGCAGCTAATTATCGCAAAACAATTTAATTTTTACCCATCTCCTTCAACGAAAAACATCAAAAAGTTTTAAATTTTATGGAATGTGTGATACATACACACAATAATCATCTCGGTTTTGACATGTGGACCTAGCAGCATAAAAAGTTATACTCGTAGGAAGACATATAAAGCTTTCAAAGAAAAGACTTGTTTGCCTCATATTGACCATACACTTGTTTGCCTCTTCGCCTGAAACATATGTGAAGAAGAAAAGATAAAGAAAGAAAACGGAGAGATGCACAATTGATCCTCATGATATCGAGTAAATAGAGGTTTGATTCAATTATGCCATCACCCATATTTATGAAAGAAATATTTATGAAGAAAAGAATGTAGTAATTTTCATGGATTGTCATTCAATCTTGTGTGTTCCTCGAGGAGAAGTCATTTTTCTTCACATAAAAATGATTCAAACTTTGTGTTCATTACTCAAAAATCACTTTCTTTGTTACGGCAAAGATGTATTGGTAAGTATAATTAAGCAAATAAAAACGGCAACGGTGCATTGTTAAGTATAATTAAGCAAATAAAAAGTGTGATAGAGATAGTTACACGCTTCTAACACCACACTAGTCCAAGTTGTGGCTCTCATATGAAAAACTGAAAAGACTATACTCACATTATTTAATGGCCTGGGCTAGATGAGCTTTCGTGCCCTAAACAACCTCAATCCTCTATAATTTCCTCTTCGCCTAAGCTACGATACCCTTTAAACAAAGAGAAAACAGATTGCATAATTGCATTTCTGCATGCAGGCTGCAGCGTAATTTGTTTTCATCTAATATGATATAATCCTCAGTGGACAGTGGACAGTGGACATGTAGCATTTAGGAAACTGCATGCATGCATGGAACGATATATACAACACCACAGGCTCAGACTCCACAAATACTCCATTAATTAATATCAAATGCCATGGAAGAGGAGGAGAAAAAGTGAAAAGGCAAAAACAAGCATGGTCTATATATGCTAAATTGCTCATCAGTTGAATTATGATATGAAAAAGACTCCTCATGCTGCAAGAAAAATTAATAGAAATGAAGGAAGAGAAGAAAAACTATAAGAACAACGTCGTTGTATGCACATCGATTAAATGGCGATAATAAGTAAACATATAATTTTGGATATAGAGATGGAAATTTTTCACTAGGGCATGCACAAGATAAGAAGAGGACATAGTTCAGTCGCACGCAGCGTGGCACCATCAATCTTTGCAATGCAATTGTATGGATGGAGCCACGCTGAGTACGCCTAAACTACTTCTTCTTTCGCTTTTCTTCATCTACTTCCATCTCCAAACAAGAACAATAATAATTGTTATTCGTATAAGTTGTGTGTATGCTTGTATATATATTGCGTAGTAGTATATATTAAAAGTATATAATGACTTGTAATGTATTAACTGCAAAACACAAAAAGCTGTCAAATCTCTATCTTTTAACATGGAGAGCCGGTGGCAAATGCCAGATGTAGCTTAAGGAGAGAATAATTCCAGGAAATTGCCATGTGGAAATACCATATGGAAGTATGAAGCTAGCTGAAACGGCGATTGATAAGGTCCTTACGCATTACTATAACACGGTTTCTGAGTGAGAAGAAAAGTTATCTCCCAGTAAGCATCCAAGTGGCACTACTTGGCTCTGACTTACTTGTATTGCGGGCACGTTTCAATGGTAGAAAGCTGGCGTGTTGCATTACCTCTCAACTGTTATAAATATATATTATATAATGAATGTTTATTTAGTACTTCGTTATAAATAAGTTTCATGAAAAAGTTTATCCATATGGGACACTGCCGTAAATATATTTATCTATTTAGTACTCTATTGGAAATAAGTCTCCTGAAGAAGTTTATCATTTTGGTACACCGTTATGGATAAACATTACCCCCGGAAGAAGATTATCTACATCGCTTACAGTAGCAGCTTACACAGCAGCTTGCAGTAGCAGCTTACACAGCAGCTTGCAGTAGCAGCTTACACAGCAGCTTGCAGTAGCAGCTTACACAGCAGCTTCCTTCTTCTATAAATAGAGAACATTTTAGTTCATTATGTACATCAGTTTGAAAGTTCAATAATATATCAGTTTCTCTCTACACTTG
>MDKI01120515.1:0-14169 GCA_005239505.1 Nicotiana paniculata | reverse complement strand
AATTTAAAATATTAAGATTAATATTTACATCGAAAATAGTATAGAATTTGGGTGTGGTCAAAAAATAGTTGTTCACAACTATATTGTAATCGATGATCAATCTTATACATTATTACGTACGAAAAATTTATCAATTGATAAACCAATAGTATTCTGTTTTAAATATGTTTAGTCGTTTGACCTATTATTCGAAACTTTTTGTTTTTAATAATCATCGATGCATCTAAATAAGTTATAAGTCGATGAATCAATTTACAAATAGATATATTTGATGATGATCAATTATATATACTAACTAGATTATTGTTTCTTCACAAGTCTATCCCCAAAAGAACCTGACCCTGCGACCCTAGGGCTTCGTGTTCTTATATATATATATATATATATATATATATATATATATATATATATATATATATATATATATATATATATATATATATATATATATATATATATATATATATATATATATATATATATATATATATACACACTAACATATACTATAACGAAATATATAGTTAAAATAGTACAACAAAGTATGTGTGTATGTGTGCGTATACACACACACACTTCGTTGTACTACTTTAACTATATAGCATGGTTTAATATATGTTAGTGTATTCATTATTTGTATTACAAAAAAAAGTATTAACGGATTACATTTATATTATTTAGATAGTAAATATTAATGAGATTCAAAAATTTGACCAGGTTTGACCTATTAACTCGTTTACTTAATGCTAATAACTTATTTCATTTCTTTAATTTGTGATCCATATATATATACATGTCAAAGATGTTTAGTATTAATTCTTCTATATTTCATTCATTCATCACTAATAACGCATGACATAGATTAATCGATATAGGTCAAGACGTTTTATTTTTAATATTCATCGATATAAGTCGAAATATTTTGTTTTAATATTCACCGATGCATCTAAGTAAGTTATAAGTCGATGATTCAATTTACAAATAGATATATTTGATGATGATCAATTATACATTTGCCTCTTCACAAGTCTATCCCCAAAAGAACCCGACCATGTGGCCCTAGTGCTTCGTATTCTTATATATATATGCGGCTATACCTACCTACCTATACACACACACACACACACATTTCGTTGTTCTACTTCAACTATATATATAACTTGTTATAGTATATGTTAGTATATTCATTATTTGTATTACAAAATAAAGTGTTAACGGATTATATCTATATTATTTAGATAGTAAATATTAAAGTGATTCAAAAGTTAGACCATGTTTGACTTTATAGCCTACCAACTTTGATTGATTATTTTCTAGGAAATAAAATATACAGACCCAAGTTGGTCGGTAAATGCTTCCACCTGCAATAACCGATCAGCTTTGATCGGTAAACTTAAATATAAATTCTGTAAATTAAATTTTATAAAAGATTTTAAATAATAATATAATTATTAAAATTTTAAAAAGTGGGTCCATATTACCGACCAAAGTTGGTCGGTAATCAAAAAGCTGCTTTGACTAAGTAAGTCTGACCACTTCGGTCAAATGACCAATATACCGACCAACTTTGGTCGGTATGACTTTAAAAAAAATGTAAAATTTATTTTTGTTGTTTCCATTCGTGTTTGGACGGTTTTTTGGTCGCTTTTGTTGACCGACCAACGTTGGTTGGTACGGTTTGGTTGATTTCTCCGTGATTCCTAGTAGTGTAAGAAAATGGATAAGAAAAAGAAGAAAGAATAAAAAAGTAATAAATATACATGTGGCGGCGATAATAAGATTCTCGCAAAAATAAAATGTATAGTTAAGAATCCGAGTTTAAATCAGGGGTACTTATGCATTTTTCATATTAGATTATACGTTCCTATATAAGAAGTTCAGGGATGGTACAAAAACAGAATATATAGTATATGACCCCATCAATTTATCTCCTTGATCGTCATAATACGGGGAATGTAATTATGTTTAGTGCCCCCACCTCATTACATTCAAAAGTTTGAAATCAACAAAAAATCTCATTCGATAACTTGTATCCAAACTATCATGATTTTTATTATATGATAAAAGACATAATAAAAATAGGTATAACCTACAACACTAGGAGAAGAATTAATACACTACTGGGTGGAGTTGACAGAAATTCAAAAGGTTGGTATCATTGCATCACTCTTGAGAAGGTTGATATGGAGTAGCAGTCAAGTATAATTCACTCTTTCTAGCACAAGTTACTCCTGACGACTCACTCATGTCCAAATCACTTGGATTGATTCCAGTAGGGAGTTTCCAATCAAAATGATATAACAATTGAGCTAGCGGCAAATAAACATTAGCCAAACCAAATGATATCCCAGGGCACATTCTCCTTCCACTACCAAAAGGAAGATATTCAAAATTATTACCAATAAAATCCATAGAATTATGCTCAAATCTCTCTGGCGTAAAACTTTCGACGTCATCCCAATATTTTGGATCTCTTCCCATTGCCCAAGCATTAATCACGACTTTTGTTTTCAATGGAATAGTGTAGCCGTTTATGTCCGTTTCTTCTCTACATTCTCTTGGAAACAATAGAGGTATAGGAGGGTGGAGTCTGAGAGTTTCTTTGATGACTAATTTTAGGTATTTCAACTCCTCAACATCATTTTCGTCAAAAGTTTCTTTCCCTCTGAAAGCTTCTCTTACCTCTGCTTGAGCTTTAGCGAATATACTTGGATTCTTAATCATTTCGACCATGGCCCAATCAATTGTGGTTGATGAAGTTTCCGTTCCCGCACCAAACATGTCCTTCATTTTTTAGCAAGTTCAAGTATTAAATTATCTCACACATGCTATTTATTTCGTACAAACTTTTTGACCAATTTCAGCTGAATATTTAAATAACTTATTTATACTAGGTTTGAGCTACTACCTTTGTTCTACATCGAAAGAAACTTCTAAAAGTTCTAGGCTAAAATTATTTTCTACTCATGATGTTTTACTATTATTTCATTATCATCCTAGAAACGCTAAGTTGTGGTCGTTGACATAGTTTTTTCATGGTACTTTTCAAATATGTAATTTAGTCATGAAAGTAAGATTAGTAGTCCTATTAAAAAACTAACTTAACTGACTCTTAAAGTACCAAAATAATTATAGAAAAACAATAATGCAAGTAGAGAAAGTATTAGGTGTATGCTTAAATCATAATACTTCATTCGTTTTATTTTATATGGCAGTATTTGATTAGATATTAAGTTTAAAAAGAAAGAGAGAAAGATTTTTCGAACTTATATGGTCTTAAAACATGTTATGATATTTCTGTAGCTAAAAAAGAATGTCATTAATGGTATAATGAGAAAATTAAAGTTAAATTATTTCTAATGGTAAAATTTGTCATTTTCTTTTTGGAACAAAATAAAAAGAAAAAAGTCAAAATGAAACAGAAAGGGTAATAATAATGAGGGAAGAATGATGCAATATACAATACTTACAAAAATAATAGCTTTGATGTTGTCGTTGGTGATTGGGAATTGAAGGCCTCCCTCTTTCATAAGTCTTAGTAGTACGTCAATTAAACCTTCACCTCCTAATTCATCATTATTCTTTCCAGTTGCAATTTTCTTATGCTCATTGATAATTTTTTCAAGAATGGCATCTAACTCATGGTGTGCATCCATGACTCTAGCCTTCATTCCACTGAGCACATGAAGAAACTTCAATGAAGGGAATATATCAGCAACATCAAACCCTTCCATTAAACTTGACACTTTTTTTACTAGTCGTGCAAATTCGTCTTGCTCCTTGTATTCTTGCCCAAAGGCTGATCTACATGTCATAGAGCTTGTAAATAGAGAAATCCTTTTTGTTACATTAATTGGCTTACCAGAAGATGATCGAAAAAATTCAATCATACGAAAAACTTCATCTCGTCTAACTGAACTGAATGACTTGACGTTTTTGACACTGAGCAATTCCAAGAGACAAATTTTACGCATTTGTCTCCAGTAATCGCCATAGGGGGAAAAGACAATGTCCGTCCCGTTATAGCAGATAATTTTGGCAGCAACAAGTAAAGGCCTAGATGCAAAAGCGATGTCATGAGTTTTTAGTACTTGTTTCGCCATCTCAGGAGAAGTAACAGCAACTACAGAAACTTCACCTAGTTGAAGGTGCATAAGTTGACCATATTTTTTGGCTAAATCTGCAAGGACATGATGTGGAGGTCCACCTAGCAAATGAAACATGCTTCCAAATACAGGTAATTTCCATGGACCTGGAGGCAATCTTTTAGTTTGGCTATTGGAATTCTTCCATTTTCTTAATATAAAGAGGAAAGACACAAAAAGGAAAAGGGAAAAGAAGTTGAAGAACTGCATTTTGGCTTGATAGGTCCTGCAAAGTAAGTTGCATATATATGCGCTTTTATAGGCCTTTTTGCTTTGGCAAGAAAATGGGTTTTTCTAGTCAAAATAATACGACAGATGAATGTTTCAGCTGACTTAAACAAGACAAAACTTGTTGAGAAATATTAATATTTTAATCGACTAATTATTGGGAAGAGGTTGCTAGAATTTTTATTTTAGCATAGTCAATTGTGGCCGCTAGAATTTTTATTTTAGATAAGAGTCTTTTAGAAAAAATCATAAAATTAGAGAAACTTCTCTTCTCAAACACTAAATAAATAATTGTATAGCTGCCCCACTGAATTGTCAGTAGATGGTCCAACTTACAAAGGGTTATGCACCAAATGACTTTTAAAATATATTTGAAAAAATTATTATATAGTCCATTACAAATGAATTTTTAGTTTTATATTCTCTTCCACGAGAGATTTTATGTGGCTGTTATAAAAAAGTAATTTTACAAAGAACATGTTGTTACAAAGATGAATGTTGCTGTTATAATAAAAAAAACTTATATAAAGGTAAAATACAATATAAAAGATCGGTTTCGAAAAAAATTTAAATTCTATAGTAAAGTGTTGTTATAGAGAGATCTGACTGTATATAAAATATTTTCTCTATCTAGTACTAGAACTAGGGGTGTACAAACAAAACCGACAAACCGCACCAACCCGATAATCCGAGTCAAACCGAGAAAAAACCCAACTATGGTTTGGTGTTGGGGAAATAAACCAGACCATAATTGGTTTGATTTGGTTTTAACTAAAAAAAGTCAAACCGAAACCAAACAAACCCGACATTATATGTGTAGAAGTTTTAAAATATTTAATACATAAAAACATTTGTTATAGTGTAGTTTATAATATTTCTTAAGATATTTCATAGTTTTATCTTTTAGCGTATTATCTCAAGCTTGGACTTATAATTTTTGGATGCTCCAATAAATTTTATAGTCCATAAATGTTAGTTACTCAAATAAATCCTAAACCGAAATCAAATCAATACTAATGCTAATAAAAGACATGCAATTCAATTGTACTATGAATGAAAATAGTGTTGGATATCTATTTTTAGTTTTTTCATGGTTTAGATAAAATGCATAGCTTATTTTTCTTTTAGTGTTTAGTTAAGTAAATACTAGTGGGGTAATACTAGGTATGTTGTTGTTAAGTGTGATGACCCAAAAGGTCATCCCGTATTTTTCTAGCTAATTATATGTTCCGAGGTCGTGAAACCTCCTTCTATCTCACCTCGATTTACGTGTGGAGTCCGGGCGTGTAGCCGGGAAGCCCTTATGTGAAAAACTGATAAAATGATAATTTTGTATTAGAAATTTGAATAAAGTTGACTTCGGTACCCGGACCCGTGATTTGACGGTCCCGGAGGTCCGTAGGAAAATATGGGACTTGGGCATATGCCTGGAATCGAATTCCGAGGTCCCAAGTCTGAGAAATGAATTTTTAAAGAAAATTATTTTCTGAAAAAAATATAAAGGTTTTTGAAAATGAAATATTATGTGAAACATGTGGTATCGGGTCCGTATCTTGGTTCCGGAGCCTGGTACAGGTTCGATATGATTTATATGTGTTATCTGTGAACTATGGTAATAAACGGACTTGGTTTGACGTGATTCGGGTCAAAAATGCAAAATTTGATGTTTAAAGAAGTTTTGAGGAATTTCATAGATTTTTAGTTTGATTCATCGTTTTAGTGTTGTTTTATGTGGTTTGAAACCTCGAGCGAGTCCGTGTTAGGTTATAATACTTGTTCGTGCTTTTAGACGGGGTCCCGGGGGGCCTCGGGTGGGTTTCAGATAGGTTCCGGGTCAAATCCTCTTAAATTTTCACTGTTGAAGTCTGCCTTCTGGTTTTCCTCTATGTGACCGCAAAGCAACAATCGCGATCATATAATGTGGCTTGGACCTGCCCATTTCTTTCCTTCTTCACGTTCGCAGTGAAAGCCTCGCGATCATATACCCCATAACATTTTATACTCCCCGTTCGCATATGTATAACCGCGTTCGTATGGATTTATTCTTTTACACATCACACAATCCTTCAATGCGATCGCATTCGATGTACCGCGATCGTGTAGTATAAGCGGGCAGTGGCATAATCCCTTCTATGCGATCGCATTATCCTACTCGCAATCGCATATGACGTTTTGGGTCATTAATATTTTATCTCTACGCGGTCGCATGTAATTTTCCGTGATCGCGATTCATTAATTACCTTGGCAGATTATAAAACTCCAAAATCGAGAGTTTCACCATTTTTATCATACTTTGACCTCTAGAGCTCGGATCTTGGCAATTTTTGATGGGTTTTTCACACAAATCTAATGGGTAAGTGTTCTTCCACTATAATTAATTATATTTCATGAATTAGTTCTTGTTTTTATCATTTAATTTGTGTTTTGGGGTGAGGAAATTGTGGGTTTTGAAAGAAAACTTCAAAAATGTAAAATCATGTTTTGAAAGACCAAATGATATCGGAATTGGATAGATTTAGTATGGGTGACCTCGTATTGGAATGGGTAACCGAAATTTGTAAAATTTGTCAGGTTCCGAGGTGCGGGCTCGGGGGTCGACTTTTGGGTCGATTTTTATAATTTTGTAAAGATTGAAACTTTATTATTCGGAATAGTTCCTTATACATTTTATGTGTATTTTAAAGTTGTTTAAGTTGATTGTGAGCCGTCCGGAGGTCTTTCCGCTCGAGAAGTCTATTTTTGAGTACTGGGTTGTCGTCTTTGAGGTAAGTATCTTGCCTAACCTTGTGTGGGGGAACTACCCCTTAAGATTGAGTCTTCTTTGTTGATTGGAGTCCGTGTATACGAGGTGACGAGTGCGTACTCAGACTTATTTTCTAATAGATTGACCTTTTAGGATTCGTAAGTTCTTATGTTACCTATGTATGAAATGTAATTGTTACATTGGAATCCTTGGTTGTTAATTTCATCCCTTCCTGTTTAAATTAGAATTATTTGTTTTTGGATTCCTTCGTTGTCTATTTGACTTTAGTTGACTTAACTGAATATTTTACGTAATTCTCTTTATAAAATATACTTATATCTACTTTTGGAGAAATTATGTTTTCAAAGGGAACTCTTCCATACGAAAACGATTTTATTTGCAAAAATTTTTTCATACGAACTACTGTTTAAAGATTTCTACCAGTTATAGATTTTAATGGCTAAGGCCCGATGTGAACAAACCGGCGTGGAGTTGAGTTATTGGTGTTCTTTATTGTATTGTGTTTCCTTTCGATTCGATTTGTTTTGTTGTCCATCTTTCTATGTATTTTTGTGCTGTTTCATGATTGATTTATGTAATTTCCTTCCGCTTTATATTGTCATTGTTGTGGATTACTCCGTGAATTCTTAGATAGATTTAACGTTCGGTCATTTCTATATCATGTTATTTATTTTGTAGACCAGTGATGTCTTGACTAGTCCTCGTCACTACTCCACCGAGGTTAGTCTTGATACTTACTGGGCACCGATGTGGTGTGCTCATACTACACTTCTACACATTTTGTGTGCAGATCTAGGTATATATTGTAGTAGCTGTGTGGATGATTGCCGAGGAAACTCAAGGCAACCTGTTGCTGCATCCGCAGGCGTCAGAGTCACCTTCTTTGTATTTATTATTCATACACTGTTATATTTATTTCCAAACAGTTGTACTTAGAAGTTTTAGAAGATTCGTAGAGCTTATGACTTGTACTACCGATTTTGGGAAAGTTTGTACATTCTGTTAAGATTCTGTATCAAGACTGTTATTCCTTTATTTATTGTTGTTATTCAGTAACTTCTAGGCTTACCTAGTCCCTAAGACTAGGTTCCATCATGATACCCAATTGAGGGAAATTGAGTCGTGACAAGTTGGTATCATAGCTCTAGGTTCATAGGTGCTACGAGTCATAAGCGAGTTTAGTAGAGTCTTGTGGATCGGTACGGAGACGCCTGTACTTATCTTCGAGAGGCGATGGAACTATTAGGACAATTTCACTTCCTTCATTCCTATCGTGCGAGTTTATTAATCTTGAAGTTCGAAATTATCGTTCCATTCTCTCACCGATGGTGAGGACACGAATGACGTTTCTTGATGATGTTACCCCGAAGCAAGTGTCTCAAGGGTCAGAGACAGAGGAAAAGAGGAGCACGTGCCGCAGTTAAGATGCTTACCAGAGCAGCCATTGAGGAGTCGCCAATAGTTCTAGTTGGGGAACAGGTATTGGGGGTGCCTGTTGCTACCCCAAACTTCAGGAGACATGAGCGTAGTTTTGAGTATAAGTGGTACATTGAATCAGGCAGGGTTGATTCTAGTGCACCAGTTGCGTCACAGATCAGGGGAGGAGTTCAGACTCTTACTATCTACACTCCAAAGTAGCAAGATCATATTTGTCAGGTTCCAGTTGGTATGACAGCACGACATCTGGTTTCAATTCAGCCATGGTCAGGTTAGCAGCATTGGAGGAAGAATACCTTGGAATTGAGGGGTACTGGAAGTACCACCCTTCTATCTTTCAGTGGATTGGCGGCAGATAATGTCCAGGGTTTCCTGGAGGAGTGTCACTATATTCTTCGTACTATGGGTATTGCGGAGACGAGCGGGATTGGTTTTGTCATGTCTCAGGTCTAGAGTAGTGGGTTGATAACTAGTGACGGCATATGAGTTGGGGTCACCTGGCCAAGTTAGCTTCACTAGCATGGATTCAGTTTTTGGAGATGCTTTGAGGGAGGTTGCACCTCAGTTCCTTCGGGATCTACGGTGTGCGGAGTTTGAGAAGTTGCGTCAGGGCGCTGTGTCACTATGAGAGCATGCCGTTAGATTCAGTGAGTGGGCCAGACATGCACTTCGCTTGGTTGCGTCAGCTGGGAGATGAGTCCGTAGAGTCATTTGGGAGATTCAGACATGATATTCGGTTTAGCGGGACTCGAGAGTTAGAGTAGGATGCCTCATTTCAGCAGGTAGTAGGGATCGCTCACCGGTTAAAGCACTCGTAGGACCGGGAGCGAGAGGACAGACGAGATCAGGGAGAGAGTTCAGGGAGGCAATGAGGCCTCGTAGATCGGAGGAATCTACTGGTCCGTATTATGGAGGCAAGGTACGACACAGTGGAAGTTTTGTGGGTCAACCAATTCAGTTTGCATTACCAGCTTCGCATGGGATTTCAGGTACTCATGGGTCTTAGAGGATTCGTATTGTGTGTTTTTCCACAGCCATGTTAGCAGCGAGATTGTTTTCATTGTGGAGATGTTAGCCACAGGGTGAGAGATTGTCTTAGGATTCAGGTTGTGGTAGCAGGGTATTCAGGTGAGTAGAGGGCACCTAAGAGGGGTAGACCCAACCCATTGTTGTGTTTCATATAGTAAAATAGAGGCCGTTGTGCCAGATATCATCACACAGGTATGTTTTGATGTGTTATAGAGGGGCAATAATTTTATTTCATTATAGTTCTGCTGGTCGAGACGAGTTCCCTTATTTGCTTCATTTATGAGTGAGTTCCATGGTTTGCACTCCATTTTGTGTTTGCTCCTCTTCGGAGATTCTATGAGTAGTAGCCCGAGTCTATCGTTGTTTATTTCATTCTTGATAGTGGTGAGATTGGAAGTGAGTCCTTGTTGTTCTTCGTGGTAAGCTTTATGTGATTTTCCTGAGTATTTTGTTTATGAGTTGTGATTTGATATTCCATCGAGATGTGAGATCAGCTAGCGTTATGATTTTATCAGCTGAGATGAATTAGTGGAGGAATTTCAATTGGTATGATATATTTCGGTATGTGATTCAGAGTTGAGGGCGAGGTGCTCGTGATATTTGTGATTCGATATGTTTGGACCGGGCTGAGTACCGCGGTGGAATTTGATTAGGATGGAATCCTTGTGATTTGTTCATATGTTTTGCTACTTCCTTGTTATATTGCTTTTGATAAGTCGGTATTGATAGAGAGTTGTGCCTATGGGCTTGTTTGATGGTTCCTTTATATGTTTCTATTTTCATATTCAGTATTTTCGCTATGTGTTTCTTTAGTTTAGTTTGCGGGATGTGTGCCCGGTGCTGTTAGTTGTGGCTTGGTGATTTGTGTATTTAATAATGAAGTTTTCGTGTTCATTGCATCATTATCAGTATTATGGGGTTTGAAAACAGAGTTCTTCCATATGTGGGGCTAATTGCCAATGTTGAGTTGATTTCGAGCAGTTATTGTGATCAAAAGTGCTATTTGAGCCTATGTGTGATGTGCTATGTTGTGTGGTCGTACCTTATGGGTGTAGATCTGAGTTGATGCAGCTGGTTGAGGCTAATGCCGAATATGGATTTAGAATCGGTTCTTTTGAGAAATGAGTAGAAGGTGAGAAAGTAAAGGTAGGAGGCTTATCAGTGGTGATGTGAAGGCTATATTGCAGTTGTGATTGTTTCATCAGGTTTCGTGGGTTGGGGTGATGTGGGATCACCCGCGGGTATGTTCTAAAAGTGTACAATCAATGATTGGATGAGTTCAAGGTGAATCTTGGCACGTTCGAGGACGAACGTTTGTTTAAGAGGGAGAGGATGTGATGACCCAAAAGGTCATCCTGTATTTTTCTAGCTAATTCTATGTTTCGAGGTCGTGAAAACCTCCTTCTATCTCACCTCGATTTGCGTGCACATCCAAGGTATGTAGCCGGGAAGCCCTTATGTGAAAAACTGATAAAAATGATAATTTTGTATTAGAAATGTGAATAAAGTTGACTTCAGTCAATATTTTTGGTAAACGGACACAAACCCGTGATTTGACGGTCACAGAGGGTCTGTAGGAAATTATGGGACTTGGGCGTATGCCCGAAATCGAATTCCGAGGTCCCAAGTCCGAGAAATGAATTTTTAAAGAAAATTCTTTTCTGCAAAAAATATAAAGGTTTTTGAAAATGAAATGTTATGTGTTGTAACCTGTGGTATCGAGCCCGTATCTTAGTTCCGGTGCCTGGTACAGGTTCAATATGATTATACGTGTTATTCGTGAAGTTTGGTAATAAACGGACTTGGTTTGACGTGATTCGGGTCAAAAATGCAAAGTTTGATGTTTAAAGAAGTTTTGATGAATTTCATTGATTTTTTGTTTGATTCATCGTTTTAGTGTTGTTTTATGTGGTTTGAAACCTCGAGCCAGTCCGTGTTAGGTTATAAGACTTGTTCGTGCTTTTAGACGGGGTCCCGGGGGACTCAAGTGAGTTTCGGATAGGTTCCGGGTCAAATCCCTTAAATTCTCACTGCTGAAGTCTGCCTTCTGGTTTTCCTCTGTGCGACCGCAAAGCAACAATCGCGATAGCATAGTGTGGCTTGGACCTGCCCATTTCTTTCCTTCTTCACGTTCGCGGTGAAAGTCTCGCGATCATATACCCCATAACATTTTATACTCTGCGTTCGCATATGTATAACCGTGTTCGCATGGGTTTCTTCTTTTAGGCATCACACAGTCCTTCAATGAGATCGCATTCGATGTACCGTGATCTCGTAGTATAAGCGGGCAGTGGCATAATCCCTTCTATGCGATTACATTATCGTACTCGCGATCGCATATTACATCTTGGGTCAGTAATATTTTATCTCTATGCGATCGCATGTAATGTCCCGCGATCGCGATTCATTATTTACCTGGGCAGATTATAAAACTCCAACATTGAGAGTTTCACTATTTTTATCATACTTTGACCTCTAGAGCTGGGATCTTCGCGATTTTTGATGGGGTTTTCACACAAATCTAATGGGTAAGTGTTCTTCCACTATAATTAATTATATTTCATGAATTAGTTCTTATTTTTATAATTTAATTAGTGTTTTGGGTTGAAGGAATTGTGAGTTTTGGAAAAAAACATCAAAAATGTAAAATCATGTTTTGAAAGACCAAATGATATCGGAATTGGATAGATTTAGTATGGGTGAACTCATATCGGAATGGATAACCGGAATTTATAAAATTTATCGGGTTTCGAGGTGCGGGTCTGGGGGTCGATTTTTATAATTTTGTAAAGATTGAAACTTTATTATTCGGAATAGTTCCTTATACGTTTTATGTGTATTTCGAAGTTTTTTTAGTTGATTGTGAGCCGTCCGAAGGTCTTTCTGCCCGAGAAGTCTATTTTTGAGTACCGGGTTATCGTCTTTGAGGTAAGTATCTTGCCTAAACTTGTGTGGGGGAACTAACCCTTAGGATTGAGTCTTCTTTGTTGATGGGAGTCCGTGTATACGAGGTGACGAGTGCGTACTCGGACTTATTTCCTAATAGATTAGCCTTTTAGGATTCATAAGTTCTTATGTTACCTGTGTACGAGATGTAATTGTTACATTGGAATCCTTTGTTGTTAATTTCATCCCTTCCTGTTTAAATTAGAATTAGTTGTTTTTGGATTCCTTCGTTGGCTATTTGACTTTACTTGACTTAACAGACTATTCTACTTCTCTTATCATCATGCTATATTTTCTTCCTAGTTTGCCTAATTAACTATAATTAGTGTCATCTAGCCTTATAGTTGACTAGCCGTAGTTGGAACATCTATTCATTGGAGTCAAGCATGCCCGTGAGTCTTACATTGTGATTTATATGACTATTCTCTTAAGTGCTACTTAGGCCTAATTGTTAGACATTTATGTTATTGGTATTTCCTTGATGTTGCCTATTACTGGGCCCTTGTTGAAGTTGAGTTTATTCCGTGAAGTTAACTGTTTAGGTGGGATTGGTTATAGTTGTTTCCCGTACCGGGATTGTGTGGTTTCTCTTATTATTCCGTTTTGATGATGTTGTTTGCCTTGTTGACTCCCTTGCCGGGATCTTATGGTTTCTATTACCGTTTATGTTGTTAATGATATTGTTTTCATTGTTGACTCCCTTGCCGGGATCTTATGGTTTCTATTACCGTTTATGTTGTTAATGATATTGTTTTCATTGTTGACTCCCTTGCCGGGATGGTATGATTTCTATTGTTGTTTTACTGTTGATGATACTGTTTGCGTCGTTGACTCCCTTGCCCGGATGTTGTGATTTATGGTTCTTATTGTTGATTTCCCTTGTTAAATTGTTGTTTATGTTATTTAGCACGAGGGGACATTCCGTGCCATATTATGTTATGTTAGCACGAGGGGACATTCTGTGCCATGTTATCACGAGGGGACATTCCGTGCCATGTTATGTTATGTTATGTTAGCACGAGGGGACATCCCATGCCATTTTATGTTATGTTAGCACGAGGGGACATTCCGTGCCATATTATGTTATGTTAGCACGAGGGGACATTCCGTGCCATGTTATGTTATGTTAGCACGAGGGGACATTCCATGCCATGTTTACGTTATTTAGCACGTGGGGACATTCCGTGCCGTGTTTATGTTATTTAGCACGAGGGGACATTCCGTGCCGTGTTTATGTTATTTTAGCATGGGGGGACATTCCGTGTCATATTTATGCATTATTATTTTCTTTGTTCCTGTTTGCTATTTACTACATTTATGACAAGATTTGATATTCCTCCTGTACTGCATGGCAATTTCTGAGTTACAGACTGAGTTCCGTTGGATAAATCTTGAGGAGATTTTGATCAAGGAATTTTATTGAAAAGTATTATTGAAAAAGCAATCATTTTGAAATGATTATATTTGAATGACTTTTACATCGAAGGTATATTTGAAAAGTACTAGTCTTGCCTAAAATAATAATTGGAAGTCATTTATTGGGAAATCACCTTTGGAAAGTTTCGTATTTTGAAAGAAACTATGTTTTACGTAATTCTCTCTATTAAATATATTTATATC
>ML337102.1:821-35829 GCA_005239505.1 Nicotiana paniculata | reverse complement strand
GTTTACCAATGTGCTATTGATGATATGAAAGATAAGTTTAAAAAATAGTTTTTCCCTATCCCCCCTCTTTATGGTGTTGCAGCCATGTTAAATCCTACCATAAAATTAGGAGGCCCTCACTATTGGTATACTCAAATTTATAATGCTTTACCACTTTCAATTGAGGAATATGATACACTTATAGATGAAAAAGCATCAATTAAAATAAATTCTCAAACAATTTATAATGCTTATCAAGTTGCATTAGATCATGCTAGACCAAATGTTCCAACTCCTACCTCGTCTAACTCACAGTCATCTAAAAGATCTGCAGGACTAAAATCACTTAGTTCTTGGACGGGGTTTAGAGGTTCTCAAGGTGATAATATTAGTGATAGTTCACAACTAAATGAGCTTCAAGTTTATTTGTGGCAGGGACTTGAAACAGAGAATTCCGACGGCACCTTCAATGTTTTGGAATGGTGGAAGGACAAAGAAAAACACTATCCGGTCTTTTCAAGGATGACTCGAGATATCTTAAGTATTCAAGATTCAACAATGGCATCGGAGAGCGCTTTCAGTTAAGCAAGACTTCAAATCGGTGACCATAGAGCGTCTATGAGGGAGAGCTTGGAAAAGTCAGTACTCTTCAGAGATTGGATCCGTTCAGAAAGAAGAAATTTTGGACTATTTGAATCACAACTGGAGATAGACGAAGCTTATGAAGAAATGCTAGCGGAACTTGCGGAGGATGCTGCTTCGCCCGGAAGCGGTGATGAACAAGCTTTTTTTCCGCCACCAACAACGGAAATTCCTCCAAACCTTGAAGGATTTATGAAATTTGTTAGAAATAATATGTATATTAACATGTAACTTGTATTTTGGCACATCTTGATTAGTTGTTTTTCCTTTTAGTGGCGGTATTAGTACCTTGTTGTGCTCATTCCATTGGGGGGAGGAAGACTAAGAAAGATATTGTCATTTTTTTAAATGTCGTACTAATAAAAATTATAAGACATTTTCTTGAATATTTGTTTACATTTTTTTTTGTGTTTAAACTTGAATTACAAGACATAAGTCATAATTATATAATATAATTTACAATAAATTGACTTAGATAATGTTATATAATTACATAAAAAAAATTATTTTAAAAAAAATAGCCAACAACTATAATTTGAAAAACTAGCCGTTTGGATTTTTTAGTGCAAGTTTGAATATCTCTTTACTATTTTTGTGTTTTAAATTTGAATTACAAGATTTATGTCACAATATTTACAAGAAATTGACTTAGATAAATTTTTTTTTTAAAAAAAAATAGCCTGGATCGTTTAGGCCCGTGGGCCCGTCCACTTAGCCTGGGCCCATGTGGGCTTAGGCCCACAGCGGGCCGGTTCTACCCATTAGGACCATTTGGCCCGGGACCGCCTGGACCAGGGCCTGTTTGACTCAGGCCCGGCCCAGATTACACCATTATTGATAACATCAATGAGTCCATACTTAAATAAGTCAGTCAATTATAAGAATGACCCTCATAAGAGGTGATCTTGAATATTTTTCCTGCTTAATTTTTTTTTTTAGAAATATCCTTAGCATAACAAAATATTTTGGACAACTTTTGTTGTACATTGAGCATAAGTTTTGGGTTTGAATTATTTTTGCTTATGAACAGAAGTTCGTGATACTTAAATGGAATTTTACCTTGCTATACTATATTAGAAACTTATTTATCTATGTTCTTTATGTTTTGTAGTTATTAATAACTATCTAGTTTTTTCTTACAAATTATATATATTACTCCTTAAAAGGCTCCCACCCTATTATTAGTGCATTCAATTAAGTAATTTAATTACATCCTTTCTTTTAATTCCCTTTTCTCTTCTCTCTTCTTTTTTTACATCAAAATCTTGTAATCTACACCAAGAATCTCCATCTTTTCTCTTCCCACCATTGCTGACAACTTTATATTATTAAAAATTCATCAATTGTATCGTTCTTTTACCATGAGACTGGACAACACTGAAAATGATGAAATATTCAGGAATTGTATGACAATTGTATGATAACTGTATGATAAATGTATTTGAATTGTATCCGATACATCAATCCTAAAATATAATTGTATCATGTTTGTATCACTATTGTATGTAACTTGTATCTGGTATTAATATGCAAAATAATACTTGATACACTACAAATAAATTAATATACAATTATCATATATTTGTGATACAAACTGTGAAATTCGTCAAGAACTCAGAATTGCTCGTAACAATATACAATGAATATACAATTCTCATACATTTTTAATACCCATTTCTGCAACAATTATGATACATATGCAATTATAATACAATCGTGATACTTTTTTTTAAAAATTGTGATACAATTATGATCTTCATCTTTTCAAGTTTTGATCATAACTCTACTAAAATCTAATATAACCGTATTATAATTATATTAATATTGTATCGATTATTATTTTGGGTATTGATGTATCATATACAAGTCACATCCAATAAAGATTTTAGAAAGAAAGAAAACAAGGTTCAAACCTTACCCACAACTTGATCTAGAGCAATATTTTGAATTTCGTCTTCATTGTATCAATAAAAACTAGAAATTTTTGGTGATTAGTAAGAAAGAGAGAAATGGGTTTGAAAATCTTTGGAAAAGGAGAAGAATCGGAAATTGTGGGGGGGGGGGGTTTAAAATTTGGGTGATTATTAAGAAAGAGAGAGAAAAACAGAATCTTAAATGTTGCGGAGGGTTATTGGAAATGGGGGATTGGTGTCATGTACATTGACATACTAAAATTAAGGGGTCTTGCATTTTTTTCTTTTTTATAATTTTGTATATAACTTGTAAATATAAATATACAAAGTAATTAATAAGAAATTTAAATAAAAGTAATAAATATATTTCTATTATAGTATAACTAGATAAAAATCTCTACTAGAGATTTGGCCACAAATTATGTCTCGCAACCAAAAGTTGCATATGTTGTTCAATTGTTCATCAATTATGACAAATGAGCAAGACTTGGTACTATTTATTCTACATATCGTGTTAAATTGGTCACATGTTATTCTTTATTAGCAAAAGTTTTCAATATTGTTCAATTGTTACAACTTTTTCCTCCATTTTAAAAGAGCCATTCTTAAAATCCACAAAATAATGTTCTACCTTTTTAACTGAAGATATATGTTGTTAAATTATTGTTGAAAGAAGTAATTTAATTTATTGAAATATTTCCAACTTCTACCTTATACTATCGCATATTTGAAGGGGCTTTTGTATTTATATCCGCTTTTTGGGTCACGTTTTAACTTATACTCGCTTTGCCAAAAAAATTGCAAGCGTACCCACTTTTCTCATAAACTTCAGGCATACGAGCCTGAAGTAGCAAAGGCTTTCACACAAACTTTAGCATTCTAGGTTTTTTCAAAAACTCTAGCAGAAGTGCTGAAGTTATTTAGTTCATTTGTAAAAACCAGCACTAAATAAGCTGAAGTTTTGTCCTGGATTAATTAGTTGTCTTAAAGTTTTTTCAAAAACTTCAGCATCTTATGCCGAGGTTAATTAGTTCATTTGTAAAAACTTCAGCACTCTATATGCTGAAGTTTTGTCCTGGATTCATTAGTTTTGTCGTCATTAGCTTTTTGAAAAACTTCGGCAGAAGATGTTGAAGTTATTTAGTTTAGTTGTAAAAACTTCAGCACCTAATATGCTGAAGTTTTGTCCTGGATTCAATAGTTTCTCATAAAAAACTTTTTGAAAAACTTTAGCAGACGATGCTTAAGTTATTTAGTTTAGTTGTAAAAACTTCAGCATCCAATATGCTGAAGTTTTGTCCTAGATTAATTAGTTTTGTCATAAAGCTTTTTCAAAAACTTCGACAGAAGATGCTGAAGTTATTAAGTTCATTTGTAAAAACTTCAGCGCTAAATAAGTTGAAATTTTGCACAAGTATCAGGAAAGCGGTGCCTGAAGTTGTAAAAATTAAGGTTAAGTTAAATAATTTTAAAAATATGGGTATAGGTTAAATGGGGACGGCCAAATAGGGCGCCCCGTGCAATTTCTACTTATTTGAACTAGAACATATGCCTGACGGGCAAATTTAGTTTTTGCCCAATGAATTTTTTAAAGTTAAGGGCACTTTATAAAAAAAATTGCAAAGCAATGATAAAATCTCAAACCATTCCTTGTGGTATTTTATTGGGAAAACTACAATGTATAGCCGTTCTAAAAAATAATAAGCGGCAAAATATATTGTTTACTCTCAAAATCATATAATAATTGAGTTTGTAAGTGATTTTAAGGACATGTGGATTAACTTGACATAAAATGAAATTATGTTGCAATTGAAATAAAAAATGATAGAGTAAATTCAAACCACACGAATTGAACAGTCTCAGCCTTGGAAGGTTAATTATCCTCGGACCGGATGCACTTCGATCGGTGTCAAGATACTAAACAATAAGAGCTTAAAGAGAGAATAATAATGTATTGCTCTAGAATGCGTGTTACAATGTGTAAAATGAATTATTAGACCCCCTTTACATAGTAGAGGAGTCCTACTTTAGTTATAATTTTATAAGAGGTAAAAAAATATCTTGATTTGCTAATTGCCGGTTCCTTATTGATACGTGTCGAGATTCCCGCTGTAATATCCGACTGGTCATAGATAGTTCGATCTTCTGTTATGCTAACAATTTTTCTTCGAGCTCGTTCGGGGCTAGGATCGATTTCGGGATCACGCCCTCGATATTCTCGAAGGCAGGCGTTCCAACCTCGGGTTTTAGTCCGGTGGGATTTGGGGTTGATCTTCAGTCCTTTATTGCCATGTTCTGAGCCTGACCTACCATGTCGTAGGCGAGCTCGATTTCGACCGTATACAGATAGTCTCCTCATTTTTCGGTGAGTAGATGACGAGAAATGACATGAGTTTCCAATTCTTACTTCGATATCCACGACTGAAACGATAAAACAAACGAAACATCTCGTTAGTCAAGTCTTGATGGCATTAAATGCTTGTCAGTTGCCGGTCGGCCACTCCTGGATGCAAACCATCACTAGAAAACTATAAATATCCCCTCATTTGTTCATTCAAACTTTACATGCAAAACTTCTGTCCTTGTACTTTAGAAATCTTAATAGTTTTTGGCACTTACATCCTGGTTATTTGAGATCTTTTATAAGAACTTTTTGTTTGTCTTCATCCCCAACCATCAAGTGCACTCCTTGGACTTCTTCTTTTTTCTCATTATCCCTCCATTTCCAAAGAAATGGTGAAGACTTCAAAAATCGTTCCCAAAAAAGAAACTCCTTCTACTTTGCGGTTGGCTGCCGAGGATACCGTTTTGCGTACTGCTGTTGAGTAACCAGTACCGCAACCCCCATTAAAAATTTTTGTCCCTGGAGGATGCTCGGTAACCGCCTATTTCAAGGTTGTAAAACCTTTCGTAGTACAAGATCGGTGTGATGAGGTTTCGATATACATATGCTCGATCACTAAAGAGGTCCTCACTATAGTAAAAAAAGATCCAATTAGGTTGACAAGCACATGGTGGTTCTCGGACCCGATAAAGACATCACCACCCACGTAGATGGATACTTAAGTGTTTACGCTTATCCCTTTACACTGGGCCCATTGGATCCGGTCATCATCAACTTCTGCAAAAGATACGAGGTATGCCTTAGTCAAATTCACCCTTCATTCTGGAGGATCGTGATCCCGCTTCGGTTCTTCATAAGCAAGATCGAAGGATGCTCGTTCACCGTCGACCACCTCATGCGCCTATATAGTCCCCGAATCTTTCGCGGGAGGGGGGGGAGGGGGGGAGGGGATGATCAAGCTCACGCGTCGGGCTAGTTAAGCCCTATTCTCGAGTATTGACGAAGATCAGGATCGAGGCTAGTTAGGCCGTTTTGTCGGAGTCAGGACTTTGAACTTGATCCCAAGCCGTTCCCCGAGAAGTTGAATATATCACATAAGTAAAATTTTGTTTTCAAAATTTTATTTTATGCTTTTTCCCTTCCTTATTATCGATGCTTTGTGGTGGTGCAGCTTTTGGGTCCCAACTGCAGTACCTCGACACAAGGTGTGGGTCAAGGGAATCGTGTTACAGAGGCCATATTCTGAGCGCCCATGACGCGAACTTTCGAAGGCCGGTTGGAGGCGCATTCTCATGGTGAGATTCCTTTCCTAAGTAAGTAGTATGTGGGTTCCTCTCGTGTTGTTAAGTTCTTACTTGCTTCATTTCCTTTTGCAGGTGTATCCAAGGACGTCATGCTGAGACCTTCATCCGGTGGCGAGAACTTCCCCGCCGAATCTCCTGCTCTGAGACCGAGTCACCTTTTTTGACTGAGTCCATGTATAACGAGGCTCAGACGGTTAAAGAACGTCCTAACGAGAGGGCCTATGGAGCGGGCAACCCCTTCTGCGGCTTTTTTGATGGCGTGGATTCTACCGCCATGGAGGACGTCACTGAATTGGGTGACTTAGAGGTGCCAAAGAAGAGTCCATATTTGGTAACGAGGGCCTTCCTCAAGCCCGAAACTAATCAACCGATTCCCAGCTCCGAGTGTGGATCCTGACCGAAAGCGGTTGATCGTCATCTCCATTTCGGAGGATGCCCGGGTCCTTTCTGCCCCCCAGGGGTGGCTAGCTACCTTCGGTGTTTGGTAACCGAGGAAGATCAAGCCAAGATGAACGAGGTAGACACACCCTGCCTGTTCAACGAAGCACAACATGCGCTAAAGCGGGTAACTTCAGATATCTCTGGATGACCTTATTTTGTACTTAGACTTATTTTTAGATAACCCTAACATTTTTCTTTGTGTCTGTAGGCATCGGTTCTTCATTATGAGACTTTTATTTAATATTGGGACGAGCTGAACCAGCTTGAGGCCAAGGTCTGAGGGCTCACTGAGAAGAGAGAAACTTACACACTTTTTAGTGAGCAGCGTGAAGGGGAGGCTAAGAGCCTCCGAGCTGAGCTAGAGGTGGCTCAGAAGGAGCATGCCGACTTGGTCGAGCAGGTAAAAATATTTGAGATTAGTGACGATGATCTAGACTCGGTGACTAATGGTCAAAATCCACGGATCCAACAGAAAATCGATTGGATCGACCAACTTTGAGTTGAGATGGATGCTGTCAAGGCCGAGATCGACGAATAAAGAGGCAGAATGGACCGCCTAGCCTCGGAAAAGGAGACTTCTCGGGCGCAGCTGACTTCGACTGAGGCCGAGCTTCGAGCGGCAATGGAAAAGGCCAAGGTGCAGGCCAAAAAGGTTGAGGAGTTCCAGTCTTAGCTAAGTGCGACCGCCTCTGATCGAGAAAATCTTGCCAAAGAGCTTGAAATGGCCAAGTCAGTGGTCGTGAGGGTTAAAGCCGATGTAGACAAGATGGTGGCCCAATATAAGGCCGATGCCGAAGCGGCCCAAGATTGAATGAAGGATATCATCGAGCATGCAAAGCGGTATCCTGAAGAGAGGCTCTCGAGGAGATTCGTGCTCGGGGTTTCGATTTCAACTGAAATTGAGAGTGCTAAGGGGCTCGAAGCCGAGGGCAGGAAGTTGGCTTATCCCGAGGATGAAGAAGGCTCCAAGGGTTTGAGCGGATCTTAGGGTGGAGGAGACTCCGAAGACCATGGGGACGAGGCGGGATATGGTGAAAGCCAGGCCGTTTGAGTGTCTTGTACATTTTTATTTGTTTTTGTATTTTTGTACTTCTGTACTTTTGTATTTTTTTTCAAGTCCATTTGGCCTTTGCAAAGACTATATGTATATATGATAAAATTCTTTCTTTTCCCTTCGACAATTTATGAGTTTTATTTTCCTTTTCTTTATTCTTTATGTTTGCAAAGATCGAAATGCCTTAGCATGAAATAGTTAGGTCATGTTCGGAGGTTCTAACAGGCCTTGCTTTCGACATTATTTTATTTAACGCATCGTGGGGGTTCGATCTGACATGAAACTTTCCCCCAAAGTACTTATAATTAATTAGATTATTTTTTGCCAAGGGTAGCCTTTAGAACCGGTTAAGTAATTTTGAAGGCCTTGTTTTTTGTTACCGGTCTCAGAGGTCTTCGAGTCGTTTTAATACGGCCATAGACTTTTTAGTTCTGGTGTTGCCGGATGGTCTTGTTACACCGATTTATCCGGGCATACCTAAGATAATAGTCCCCAAATGGGGATGGCCATAGCCTTTAAGGTTTGGGCGCTGCCTAATAGGTCATGTGCCCCGAGTGGGACTGATCGTTTGAACCCAGATTAAGGCGGACCTTGGGCTCGATACCTTTAGGGGATCGAATGTAGGGAATTTCTTAAGAGAAAAGAAAAACTTTTTTGAGGGACAAGATATTTATCCGCAAGGTAGAGACTTCTTTTTATTCTTGTGCATAACATTTACACATGTGTACAAGCTTTGTGTCACTCGAGCAGTCTATGCGGGCACAATTCATTTGACCATTTGGCCCTTACAGTAAATCCTATCGATCGAGCAGAGACCATTCAATCATAAAGTTTCTTTCCTTGCTAAAGTCGCTATCCAAGGGTAATGCACCCAGTGTTCGGGACCGACTGTAGAGAGGCCTCGAATACTGTTTTCATGATCTTCGATACCGGTTTGTAACTGCCCTTCTTTTCTAAATTAACATGATTTACTGTTTCCTCGTAAAAAACCTTACCAGAAAACCCATTTTGGACAAATCCGGTTCTAGGGAAAAAGAGTGCTACGCGTGCTTTCAGGCCTAAAAATTGTATCGTTCTTCAATAGTTGCCTGCAAGTGTTGGTTCGGAGGAAATAAATAAAAATAATGAAATGGGTCATACCTTAGCAGTAGTTTCACTTTAAGTGAGTTACGTTCGGTTGTCGGTAGTCGTTTGCCGTTCATTGCTGCGAGTTTGTACGATCCCTTTCTGGTGATGTCGATAATTTGATACGGTCCTTCCCAGTTTGGCCCCGCTTCCCTTTGTTCGGGTTTCGGGTGCTTAGTGTGACCTTCCTTAAAACTAAGTCCCCGACATTGAAGTGTCGAATGTTGGACCTTCGATTGTAATATTTCTCGATCCGCTTTTTTGGGAGGCCAACCGGACAAGGGCGGCTTCGCGCCTTTCATCTAATAACTCCAGGCTCGTATTCATGGCCTCGTCGTTTGATTCCTTGGTTGCATATCGGAACCTGAAACTTGGTTCTCCGACTTTTACTGGTACTATAGCTTCGGCGGTGTACACCAGTGAGAACGGGGTGGCCCTGGTACTAAACTTCGAGGTCGTATGGTATTCCCATAGAACTTCAGGTAGGATTTTCTTCTATTTTTACCTTTGGTGTCGGTTAGCCTCTTTTTGAGGTTTTGGAGTATGGTTTTGTTGGTCGATTCTGTCTGTCCGTTCCCACTGGGGTGGTAGGGTATTGATAGGATCCTTTTGATCTTATGGTCATCGAGAAACTTACTTACTTTACTGCCGATGAACTGTTTCCCATTGTCTCATACGATCTCGACTGGCATTTCGAACCGGCATATGACCTGGTCCCAAATGAAATTGATGACTTCCTTCTCCGTGACCTTATCATATGCCTGGGCCTCCACCGACTTAGAAAAATAGTCAGTCATAAACAATATAAATTGAGCCTTACCTGGTGCCCATGGAAGGGGGCCAACGATGTCCATTCCCCACTTCATGAATAGCCATGGAGACAAAATTGAATGCAACAGCTCCCCGGGTTGATGAATCAGCGGAGCATGTCTTTGAAATTCATCACATTTTTGTATGATCTCTTTCGCGTCCTTTTCCATGTCGATCCAGTAGTAGCCGGCTCTGATTACCTTTCAAACCAATGATTCGGCGCCTGTATGATTTCCGCAGGTGCCCTCATGAACTTCCCTCCGGACATACTAGGTATATCCTAGTCCTAGACATATCACTAGTGAGCCATCGAACGTTCTTCTTAACAGGGGTCCGTCTTGGGACAAGCTAAACCGGGTTGCCTTCGTACGCAGGGCCCTTGATTCTTTTGTATCCGAGGGCAGTCTACTTGTCTTCAGAAATATATATATATATATATATATATATATATATATATATATATATATATATATATATATATATATATCTATATCTATATATATATATATATTTCTTTTTTTTTTCTCCACTCCCAAGTCAGGCTTGTAGAGTTTATCTCGGTATGGCCTTCTTCCTTTACCAATCTCATAAGTTGTATGACCGACTCCGAGTTGAACTCATTGTCCTCGACCACCGACCCCAGGTTAGCAAGAGCATCAGACTCACCGTTTTGATTCCAAGGTATGTGTTGTAGAGTCCACTCCTTAAATCGATGTAATGTTACCTGAAACTTATCCAAGTACCTTTGCATTCGTTCTTCTATGACTTTGAATGTCCCATTAACTTGGTTTACCACGAGGAGGGAGTCACACTTAGCTTCGATCACCTCCGCCCTCAAGCTTTTGGCTAGTTCGAGACCTGCAATCATAGCCTCATATTCAACCTCGTTGTTAGCCAATTTCATAGTCCTAATAGATTTTCTAAGTACATTGCCTGTTGGTGGATTCAATATGATGCCAAGTCTTGACCCTTTAACGTTCGAGGTGCTGTACGTAAAGAGGGTCTAGATCCTTGAAGCCGTCCCTGATTTCACCAACAAATCTTTTTCGACCTCGGGTATTAGGGTCGGCGTAAAGGTGGCCACGAAGTCTTCCAAAATTTGAGATTTAATGGCGGTCAGGGTCGATATTCAATATTGTATGCACTGATCACCACGATCCATTTGGCCAATCATCCTGAGAGATCGGGTTTATGCGTTATATTTTGCAATGGGTAAGTAGTCACAACACATATATGATGACATTGAAGATATGGTTTCAACTTCTTAGAGGTGTTTAGCAAAGCGAGCGCCAATTTTTCTAGGTGAGGGTACCTAGTTCCAGCCTCACCTAGAGTCCTGCTAACATAGTAAATTGGAAATTGCGAACCTTGATCTTCCTGGATCAGGACTCCACTTATTGCTATATTCGATACTACGAAGTACAAGTATAGTTGTTCGTCTGTCTTCGACATGCGAAGCAGTGGTGGGATTGATAGATACTGCTTGAGTTCCTTCAAGGCTCGTTACCACTCCGGGGTCCATAAGAAGTTATTCTTTTTCTTCTTCAATAGTGAGAAGAATCGGTGGCTCTTATCGGGGGTCCTCAAGATGAATTTCCCCTAGGGCGGCTATGCGTCTGGTTAATCTTTACACGTCCTTTACATTGTCCACAATCATGATATCTTTGATGATTTGATCTTGTCGGGGTTGATCTCAATTCCCCGGTTGGATACCATGAATCCGAGGAATTTACTTGATCCAACTCAAAACGCACATTTCTCCGGGTTCAGCTTCATATTGTGTTTCTTCAATATGCCGAAGGTTTCCTGCAAATGTTTCAAATGGTCCTCTACTCGTAGGGACTTAACCAACATATCGTCAATGTAAACCTCCATTGATTTTCCTATTTGTTCCTCGAACATCGGCGGTTTACTAGGCGTTGGTAAGTGGCACTGACGTTTTTTAATCCGAATGACGTTATATTAGTATTTTCCGTACTTAGTGATGAAGGAGGTTTTTTTGCTGATCACCCGGGTTCATCCGTATTTGGTTGTACCGGGAGTAGGCATCAAGAAAATTGACGATCTCATGGCCGGCTGTGGCATCGATCATGCGATCGATGTTGGGAAAAGTGAATGAGTCCTTTGGATATGCCTTATTCAAATCCTTATAGTCTAACACACATTCTTAATTTATTCCCTTTTTAGGGACTACCACTACGTTTGCTAAAGAATACATGTATTTAACCTCCTGAATCGAACCTATTTTAAGGAGTTTAGGTACCTCGTTCTTGATGAAAGCATGTTTGAACTCAGACTGGGTATCGTCTTCTTCTTGACCGGGTGGAACTTCGGGTCCAGGCTTAGCTTGTGCGCGGTTATCTCAGGCGGGATCCCTGTCATATCAAGGTAGGACCAAGCGAAACAATCTTCGTTAGCAATAAGAAATTGAATGAGTTTTTTCTTGAGCTCGGGGATTAACCCCGTGCCCAGGTATACCTTTCGATCGAGCAAGTGTTCACTCAGTACAACTTGGTCCACTTCCTCGACTGTTGATTTTGTAGCATCGAAGTCATCAAAGGCTATGAAAGATCTAGGGACTCCGTAGTCATCGTTCTCGTCTACCCCTCGTTCCTCTGATTCTGCCAAGGCTGGTATAGGTGATTGCTATTTGGCCTCGTCTGTGACCATCCGGTTTGGATCCTCCGATGTTGAGAGTATGGATGCTAGGATCACTTCATCGACCGCAAATATTTCTTTAGCGGTCGGTTGTTCCTCATAAAATGTTTTGAATCCGCTGGGTGTTGGGAATTTTAACACCTAGTGCAATATTGAGGGCACTGTTCTCATGTTGTGAATCCATGGCCTCCCGAACAAAGCGTTGTATCTCATATCTCTCTCGATTACATAGAACTTGGCTTCCTGCATGGTTCCGACGACGTTCACTAGTAATGTTATCTCCCCTTTAGTGCTTTCGCATGCCATGTTGAACCCGTTCACGACTCGGACCACATGTACGATCTGGTCTTGTAGGCCGGGTTGTTCCACGAACCTTAATCTGATGATGTTGGATGAGCTACCTGGATCGATTAACACATATTTAATTCGAGATTTATTTACGAGTATCGATATTACTAGTGCGCCGTTGTGGGGTTGCATCATCCCCTCATTGTCTTCGTTGTTGAAATATAAAGTTCCTTCCGGTACGTAATCCCGAGTCTGTTTTTGATGGATACTTTGGTGTGCTTCAGCATCGTCCCCTGGAGAATGTCGACCCCACCGATTATCATGTTAATTACATGCTAAGGTTCCTCCAGCTCAGTGTGCTAATTAAAATCCTTGTTCCTAAAGTGATTCTTGGCCCGATCACTCAGGAACTCTCAGAGATGCCCGTTGTTGAACATCCGGGCCACCTCTTCTCTTAATTATCAGCAGTCTTTTGTTCTATGGACATGAGTGCCATGATATTTTCACATCAAGTTGGGATCCCTTTGGGATGGATCATACTGTCTCGGTGCTTCATTAGGCCCGATGGGCCTGTCGAAGCTATTTTTTCTCATGAGTTCCCCATTGCTATAACCTCGATCAGTTTTTCTTTCACTTCTCATAGAGTTCCGCTCGTACCCACTGCTTCTTCGGTCTATATTGTATGACAGATACTGATCCCTGTTTGATCTCGGTTCATAATCGATCTCTCTCTTGAATCTGTCGATGGTTCTGACGGTATACACGAACCTAGAAGAGGCCCCCAACTGATCATCTACGACCCTGATTTTCGATTGATACCGGTTATGGACATTGGCCCAAGTGACATGTGGATATTCTACCAAGTTTTGCTTCTACTGTTGTGAAGCCAACGAGTTCCAAATGTTGAGTCCTTGGGTGAAAGCCTGAACTCCCCAATTGTCAGCGACATTTGGAAGGTCCATCCGTTCCATTTAAAAATGGGACACGAACTCTAGGAGCATCTCATTATCCTTCTGTTTTAATTTGAAAAGGCCTGACTTCCTGGTCTCGACCTTGATAGCCCTGGCGTGTGATTTTACAAAATAATCTGCAAGCGTAGCAAACGAATCAATAGAATTTGGAGGTAAGTTGTGATACCATATCATAGCTCCCTTTGACAGGGTCTCCCAAACTTTTTCAGCAAGACATATTCGATCTCATCATCTTCCAAGTTGTTCCCTTTGATGGCACATGTGTAGGAGGTGACATGCTCATTTGGGTCGGTCATTCCTCTGTATATAGGAATCTCGGGCATGCAAAAATTCTTAGGGATCGACTTTGGAGCCGCGCTCGGGGGAAAAGGTTTTTGAACAAACTTCTTGGAATCCAGGCCTTTCAAGATCAGTGACGCTCCTGGGATTTGGTCGACCCTAGAATTGTAGGTCTCCACCTTTTTGTCACTAGCTTCACTTTTCTTCTCCCATGATTCTACCCGTTTTGTTAGTTCCTCGAGCATCTTTATGATTTTTTTCCCTGATTATTTTTCATTCAACCAATCTATGATCGGTTCATCCCTGCGGGTGACTTCCCAGGATAGATCGGATTCAATTCTGCTTCGTGCAGAGCTTTGGTTCTGTAATTGGGATATCCCTGCCTGTTGAGCCTGCAACATTTTGAAGATCATCCATAAATTGATCCCGTCTCCTCCAATGCTTTGTGTATATTGAGCTGATGATCGGCCTGCACCACAGACACTATTCTCAAGGTTGGTAGCCAGATTTGTGTCGATAGCCACATGCGAGTTAGTGTCAATCAGGTCCGCGACTGGGATTCCAACGGGGTCGACGAGTGGTACCCCTTCACTGGGAACTATGTTTTTATTTTCACCGTGATGCCCAGACTCATTGTTAACGTATAGGTGCTGACTTAGAGTTTGACATTTTGAGTTTTAACCTCAAATTAGAGACACTTCAAAGAACAAGTGTAAAGTAGTGCGTGTTATGGAGATTTGTATCAAATAATAACTATTATCCTTAGCCCCACGCTGGACGCCAAAATGTGTACCCTCAAAATCGGATAACAATTGAATTTGTAAGGGGTTTTAGAATACGTGGATTAACTTCACACAAAATGATAACTAAAGTTGCAATTGAAATAAACAGTGATAGAGCAAATTCAAACAACACGAATTGAATAGTTCAGCCTTTAAGTTAATCACCCTCGGACTGGATGCACTTCAATCGGTGTCAAGATACAGAAGAATAAGAGCTTAAAGATAGAAATAATAATATAATTCTTTGTAATGCGTGTTACAATGTTTAAAATGAATTATCAGATCCCCTTTATATAGTAGAGGATTCCTATTTAGGTATAACTCTATAAAAGGTAAAAAATCTCTTGATTTTCTGATTGTCGGTTCCTTAATCTAACAATGTTTTTTCGATCTCGTTCGGGGCTAGGATCGATTATGGGACCACGCCCTCGATATTCTCGAAGGCAGGCGTTCCAACCTCGGGTTCTAGCCCGATGGGATTTGGGGCCGATCTTCAGTCCTTTATTCCCATATTTCGAGCTGACCTACCATAATGTAGGCGAGCTCAATTTTGACCATATACAGATAGTCCCCTATTTTTTTGAAGAGTAGAAGACAAGAAACAACATGAGCTTCTGATTCTTACTTTGATACCTCGCGACAGAAACGACAAAACAAATGAAATGTCTCGTCAGTCAAGACTTGATGGCATTAAATGCTTGTCATTTGCTGGTCGGCCACTCCTGGAAGCAATCCGTCTCTGCAAAAGTATAAATACCCCCTCATTTGTTCATTCAAACTTTACATCCAAACCTTCTTTCCTCGTACTTTAGAAATCTTAATACTTTCTGGCACTTACATCCTGGTTATTTGAGACTTTTTATAAGAACTTTTTGTTCATCTTCATCCCAAATCATCAAGTGCACACCTTTAACTTCCTCTTTTTCCTCATTTTTACCTCAATTTTCAAAGAAATGGCGAAGACTTAAAAAATCGTTCCCCAAAAAGAAACTCCTTCTACCTCGCGGCCGGCTATTGAGGAGACCATTTCGCATACTGCTGTCAAGGAACCAGTACCGGAACCCCCATTAAAAATGTTCGTCCCTGGAGAATGCTCGATAACCGCCGATTTCAAGGTTGAAAAACCTTCCCCAGTACTATGCCGGTGTGAGGAGTTCTCGAGATACATATGCTCGATCACTGAAGAGGTCCTCCATACAGTCATAAAGGATTGCAATTGGGTTGAAAAATGCATGGTGATTCCCAGAACTGATGAATACATCACCACCCACGTCGAGGGATACTTAAGTGTTTACACTTATCCCTTTACACTGGGCCCATTGGATCGGATCATCATCAACTTCTGCAAATGATACGAGGTATGCCTCGGTCAAATTCACCCTTCATTCTGGAGGATCGTGATTCTGCTTCGATTTTTTGTGAGCAAGATTGAAGGATGCTCATTCACCATCGACCACCTCATGCGCCTATATAGTCCCCAAATCTTTCGGGGGGACTGATCAAGCTCGCGCGTCAGGCTAGTAAAGCCTCATTCTCAAGCATTAATGAAGATCGAGATCAAGGCTGGTTAGGCCATTTTGTCCGGGTGAGGACTTCGGACTTGATCCCAGCTGAGCGCATGCCGTTCGATAGAAGTTGAACATATCACGCAAGTAAAATTTCGTTTTCAAAGTTTTATTTTATGTTTTTGTCCTTCCTTCTTATCGATGCTTTGTGGTGGTGTAGATGTCGCTCGGGTTCCGAATGTAGTCCCTCGACTCAAGGTGTGGGTTGAGGGCATCGTGTTATAAAGGACATATTCCGAGCGCTCATGGCGCGAACTTTCGAAGGGTCGGTGGGAGGCCCGTTCTGATGGTGTTCCTTCCTGAGTAAGTAATATTTGGGTTCCTCTCGTGTTGTTAAGTTCTTACTTGTTTCATTTCCTTTTGCAGGTTTATCCAAGGATGTCATGCTGAGGCCTCCATCTGGTGGAGAGAACTTCCTCGTCGAGTCCCCTAATTTGAGACAAAGTGGTGATAGCAAAAGAAATAGTGCTCAACTCGGAGAAAAAGAAACCAAGGCGAAGGTTGGTGCGCAAATCCAAAGAAAGCACCAGCGCCCGAGCAGCATCTTCGAACTCATTCTACCACCTGAGAGACGGTTCCGAAGATGAAGGACAAGCATTTGATCTAGTAGCCCGTGAGCCATCGCGTCTTGAGGGGAAAGGGGCCTTTGAACTAGAGAGAGGCAAGGCCGATCTGCCTCAAGTTATGGAGGCCAACGAGGAGGCCGTGGCCGATGCTTCCCTAGATGTGGGAAATGCCCTAAAGGAAGTAATCGGTGTGATAGACATCACCAAGTTGCATTCATTCACTAAGTCCATGTATAGGCTCAAACGGTGAAAGAACATCCTAACGAGGGGGCCCATGGAGCGGACGACCCCTTCCGAAGCTTTTTTGATGGCATGGTTTCTACCGCCACGGAGGACGTCACCAGTTTGGGTGACTTAGAGGTGCTGAAAAAGAGTATATCTTCGGGAATAAAAGGTCTTTCCTCAAGCTCGAAACTAATCAACAGGTTTCCAACTCCGAGTGTGGATCTTAACCGAAAGCGGTCGATCGTCATCTCTATTCTGGAGGATGCCCAAGTAATCTCTGCCCTCATAGGGGTGGCTAGCTACCTTCGATGTCTGGTAACCGAGGAAGATCAAGCCAAGATGAATGAGGTAGACATGCCCTGCCTGTACAATGAAGCACAACATGCGCTAAGCCGGGTAACTTCAGATATCTCTTGATGACTTTAATTTGTATTTAGACTTATTTATAGATAATACTAACATTTTTCTTTGTGCATGTAGGCTTCGGTGCTTCATCATGAGACTTTTCTCCGATATCAAGACGAGTTGAACTAGCTTGAGGCCGAGGTCTGAGAGCTCACTAAGAAGAGAGATACTTACAAACTTCTCATTGAGCAACGTGAAGTGGAGGCTAAGAGCCTCCGAGCTGACCTGGAGGTGGCTCTAAAGGAGCATGCCAACTTAGTCGAGCAGGTAAAAATACTTGAGGTTAGTGACTATGAGCTAGACTCGGTGACTAACGGTCGGAACCCGCATGTCCAATAGAAAATCGATCAAATCGACCAACTTCGAGCTGAGATGAATGATGTCAAGGCCGAGATCGATGAATGGAGAGGCAGGATGGACCGCCTGGCCTCGAAAAAAGAGACTGCTCGGGTGCAGCTGACTTTGGCTGAGGCCCAGCTTCGAGCGGCAAAGGAAAAGGTTGAGGTGTAGTATAAAAAGGTTGAGGAGTTCCGGTCTCAGCTAAGTGCGACTGTTTCTAATCGAGCAAATCTTGCCAAGGAGGTTGAAACAGCTAAGTCGATGGCCATGGTGGTTAAAATCGATGCCGACGAGATGGTGGCCCAACATAAGGCCGATGCCAATGTGGCCCACGATCGAATGAAGGATATCGTCGAGCATGCGAAGCGGCAATCCTGTAGGGAGGCTCTCGAGGAGATTCATGCTGGGGTTTTCGACTTGTCGGCCAAAATTGATAGTGCTAAGGGGCTCAAAGACGAGGCCAAGAAGTTGGCTTATCCCAAGGATGAAGAAGGCTCCGAGGGTGGAGGAGACTCCGAACACCCTTGCGACGAGGCGAGCTCTGGTGAAGACCAGGCCGTTTAAGTGTCTTGTACATTTTTTTTTCTGTATTTTTGTACTTTTGTAATTTTTGTCAAGGCCGTTTGGCCTTTTCAAAGACTATAAGTATATATAATACAAGGCTTCCTTTTCCCTTTGACAATTTCTAAATTTTGTTTTCCCTTGCTTTATTCTTTATGTTTGCAAAAATCGAAATGCCTTAGCATGAAATAGTTAGGTCATGTTCAGAGGTTCGAACATGTCTTGCCTTCGACATTATTTGTGTAGTTATCTTGGGGGTTCGTTCTGACCGGAAACTTTTCCCCAAAGTATTTATAATTTTTTAGATTAAAGTTTGCCGATGGTAGCCTTTAGAACTAGTTAAGAAATTTTGAAGGTCTTGTTTTTTGTTATGGGGATCGGACATCTCCGAGCTGTTTTAATATGGCCATAGACTTTTTAGTTCAGGTGTTTCCCAGTGGGCTTGTTACCCCAAGTTATCCGGGCTTGACTAAGATTACATTTCCCGAATGGGGATGGTATTAGCCTTTAAGGTTCGGGCGCTGCCTAATAGGTCTTGTTCTGTAATGATATGACCAGTCGTTTTAAGAATTTTCACTTTGCTCGGTAGTTTATGGGCATTATTATCTTCGTATTATGTATTATGACTTATTTGAATCGCGAATTTTGGTTTTCAGGTTATTCTGAATCGGTTTGGAAGAATGAATTTCAGTGTTGAAGCTTTAAGTTGAAAGAGTTGATCAAGTTAGACTTTTTGTGAATTTGACCTCGGAACGGAGTTTAGATGGTTCCGTTAGGTCCGGATGGTGATTTTTGACTCGAGTGTATGCCAGGATGTTCATTTGGTTGTTTCTAGAAGGTTTCGGCACAAGTTGGCAAAAATTGGAAATTTGAAGATCTGGAAAATTCATAAATTTGATCGGAAGTTGTCTTTGAGGATATCGAATTCAGATTGTGGTTTCGAGAATTGGAATAGCTTCATCATGTCATTTGGGACTCGTATGCAAAAATTTGGGTTCATTCCGAATTGATTTGATATTTTCGGCGCGAGTTTTTAGAAGTCGAAAGTTCGAAAGTTTATTAAGTTTGATTTGAGGTGCGTTTCGTTGTTTCTATGTTGTTATGACTGATTTGAGGCTTCGATCAAGTCTGTGTTATGTTATGAGACATATTGGTATGTACGTACGGGGTCCCGAGGGGCTTGTTGATATGTTTGCGCTCGTTTTTCTTATATTTCAACGTCGTTTCTTCAAGCATAAATGGTACCACATTAACAAATGAGCTCAGATTTCTGTTTTGATTGAAGCATTAGATCCGTATCGTAATTATGGAGCCATAAAAAAAAGAAGCGTTGAATTTGTACATGAGGATTTTATGGTCATTTTACTAAGAATTGGGTTGCCAGATTTTTCAGATTAATTACGAAATTGCCATTGACTTCGTATTTAAAAATATGCACTATTTCCAAATATTGAAACCAACATATCTCCTTTATTATAAGGTCAAATGGAGTGATTCAAAATCCTAACTTGACTGAAATTTCACAAGGAATCCATTGAAGGTATCAAAAGCAAGTTTCAGGATCGGTTGACATGCAAAACAAGGCTGAACAACTGGGTAAAAATACTTAATATCGAAGGTTTGTTCATTTGGTCATATTTTGAGTTTGCGAGCTCGGATTTGGACAATTTTTGGAGGTGATTTTCACCATATGGATTGGGGTAAGTTCTTTATACTCAAATTTGGTTATATTTCATGAATCCATCTTCATTTTTGGAATTTGATTGATTTTGCAAAGTGAAATTTGGGGTTTTGTCTAAAATTTCATAAAGTGAATTTTTGAGTTTTGAACATCGATTCGGAGTCGATTTGAGTGAAACTAGTATGGTTGGACTTGTAATTGAATGAGGTGTCAGATTTTATGAGTTTTATCGGGTTCCGAGGTGCGGGCTCGGGTTTGACTTTTTGGTCGATTTTTGAATTTTGATTAAAGATTCGACCTTTATCGATTGAGTTTGTTTCCTTTGAAATTATTTGATTTATTTGAGTTTATTTTGGTTAGTTTTGAGTCGTTCGGAGGTTGGTATGTGCGAGATGGCATTTTTGGAGCATTGTTTGGGCTTGCTGGGTATTGGATTTGTCTTGTCAAGTAACTCTTCTAAACTTAGTGCTGAGAGTTTGAAACCCAGAATTACATGTTATGTGATTGGTATTGATGTCACGACCCAAAATCCTAGGAAAGGTTGTGATGGCGCCAGACACCTCTGTTAGGCAAACCAACACTAAGAGTTGATTGAACCTCTATTTTTAATATTTTGAAACAATTTATTTTCACTATATTAAATAATAATTAATGAACTTTACTGAGCAAATAATAGTGTCTTACTAAATTCAAATAATAATTAAATCCCAAAGTCATCCCAGAACCCAGTGTCACAAGTGCATGAGCATTTACTAGAAAGTAAAATAAAATACAACAACCGTCCGGAATACAAATGGGATAGTAAAAAAAGTACAACACAATACTCTGAAGGAGACTCTGCTGGCTGCAGGTCGTCTCGAGAGGAGCAGCTCACCTTCCCCATATTAGTCATGCCACTGCGTCAAGCGAGGCCACTAGATATACATGTTCCTATGCAACAAAAATGCACAGCAAGTGTAGTATGAGTACGAAAACAACGTGTACCCAGTAAGTATCCCGCCTAACCTCGAAGAGGTAGTGACGAGAGGTCAAATTTGACACTTGCTAGAGGGAAATTTTAATAAAATCAAGGGTGACACTAAGCATGGATATCATAGATAATTAACAAATAGTGATAGGAAATAACAACTTCTTCCACATTTACAAACTTTAATCTGTTGACAACTTATAATTTAAGGTCAGTAAACAATAAAAAAATATCTCAGAAAGTACTCAACAAATATCATGCGCAAAAAATGCCGAGGGTCGAACGGCTCGAACCAACGATAAATGTAAATTGTGCACTGCCGAAGGGTCGAACGGCTCGAACCATAGATGCATCTATTACCCCGCTCGTGAATCGATCATGCGACGCGGTCATATATAAATAATAGAGTTACCCTGCTCGCGAATCATACATGCGACTCAGGTACTCATAGATACACACATTCACACAATAAATTCACATTTTATCAGGAAAACAATCACCCAAGGAGGTGATAAAATTCTCTTTTAATGGACGCGAAGATAGTATTTAAATCTTTTCCAGAAATTCATTTACCAAGTTCGATAAGGTTTAATCGTTTCCAAATTCAACAATAAAGTTACAAGTATGGTAAATAAAACATACTTTTGGGTCCTAGACTACCCGGACATAAGGATACTAGTAGCTACACATGGACTCCCGTCACCTCGTGCATACGTAACCCCCACAAATAGCAGCACGTATTTAATTATTTCACCTATGGGGACAATTCACTCTTACAAGGTTAGAAAGGAGACTTACCTCGCTCCGCAACCAAATTCAAGATCCCAATAAACCTTTGCTTCGCGAATTCGTGTCCGAAAGCCTCAATTCTAGTCATAACCAATTCAAAATACTCAATACAAATCGTAGGAATTAATTTCATATGAATTTACTAATTTTTCGGATTAAAATCAGAAATTTAACTCAAAAATCGCCCGTGGGGCCCGTGTCTCGGAATCTGACAAAACTCATAAAATCTGACAACCTATTCCGATATGAGTTCAACCATGCAAAAATTATCAAATTTCGACATCAGATTGGCTTTCAAATCTTAAATTTTTATTTTTGGAAGATTTGCTAAAAATCAGATTTTTCTTCAATAAATTCATGGATTCATGATGTAAATGAGTATGGAATCATGAAATATAATCAATATAGGATAAGGAACACTTACCCCAATGTTTTCCCGCAAAAATCGCCCAAGAACCGTGCTCCAAAAATCCAAAACGAAAATGAAGGAAATGAGAATATTTGGTCCTTAAGTTTTTGCCATCCGTCACTAAAAGTCCATTTTCGTCACTAAAAGTCCACTAGAAACAGCTTTATCAGCCCCTATTCAATCGATCATAACTTTCTGTACAAATGTTTAAATGATGAATGGTTTAACTTTCTGGAAACTAAATCAAAGGGTTACAACTTTAATGTTTTGAAAACTTTCATATTCCTTATATATTTAGATATATAAGCTTCCAAAGCAGGCTCCTCGCATCAGAAATTTCTGGGGAAATTGCAAAAACAACTTTACCAACCTTCATTCAATCGATCATAACTTTCTGTACAAATATTCAAATGATGAATGGTTTTTCTTTATAGAAACTAGAATGCAAGGGATACAACTTTTATGTTTTGCAATGTTTCAGATTCATTATAGATTGCAAGATATGAGCTTCCAAAATCGACTCCGCGCATCAGAAATTCTCTGGTGAACAACTTATGCAACAGAATTTCAGCAGCTTTCTTTGTCCGAAATCCATTCCGTTAACCTTTCAAAATCCACCCGAGGCCCTCGGGACCTTAACCAATTATACCAACATGTCCCAAAACATGATACGAACTCGCTCGAGGCCTCAAATCACATCAAACAACGTCGAAATCATGAATCACACCCCAATTCAAGCTTAATGAACTTTTAAACTTGAAACTTCTACATTCGATGTTGAAACCTATAAAATCACGTCCGATTGACCTCAAATTTTTCACCCAAGTCACATTCTTCATTACAGACCTACTCCAACTTCTGGAATTAGAATCCGACCCCAATATCAAAAAGTCAAACTCTCGGTCAAACTTTCAAAAAATCTTCTATTTTATAACTTTCGCCAAATGACTCCGAAATGAGCTACGGACCTCCAATTCCACTTTCGAACACGCTCCCAATACCAAAATCACCATACAGAGCTATTCCCAGACTCGGAATTCCAAACGGATATCGATAACATTGAAATACACCTCAACCCAAATTTATGAAATTCTTCCAAAATGTCAACTTCCTTAATAGGCATGGAAACTATCCTGAGTTATCCAAAACCCGATCCGGACATACGCCCAAGTCCAAAATCATCATACAAATCTATTGAAACCTTCAAATCCTGATTCCGAGATCGTTTGCTAAAAAATCACACTTTAGTCAATTCTTCCAACTTAAAGCTCCCGAAATGAGAATTTTCTTTCTAAATCAACTCTGAACTTCTCAAAATTTAATTTCGACCACACATGCAAGTCATAATGCCTGAAGTGAAGCTACTCAAGGCCTCAAACTGCTGAACGGCGTGCTAGAACTCAAAATAACCGGTCGGGTCATTACAATTGAGGTGACACACATGCTATGTGACGAGCGTGCACCCTGCGAATTGTGACTTTGTTGTTTCCGCGTATTTGTACAGTGGCCCTATTTTGTTTATATCTGTGTTTTCACCATGTGATAAAGTAACTGAGCTTTCAATCATGTTAAATATCATGTTTAATCTTTATGCTGATATTGTTAGGACCCATAGTGGTCGTTTCTTGTTGTCATCTCATGAATTTCATTGATATTTTGTACTCAGTCATATACATACATTCATATCATATCTCAGTCTCAGATGTTATTTATTGATACATCATATCATTTTTGTCGGGCTAGTTTCATGAGATTTTGAGCCCGTGAGTGAAGCTGGAGAGATTGATGGCTGAGTGAGGCTAAGAGCCTCATTATGAGTGACAGTTATGGGATCGGGCTGCACGCCGCAACATGTTATATTGATTTATGCGTGGATCTGGCTTATGATAGATCTTGGGCTGTAGGAACCCTTCCGGAGTCTGTACATACCCCTAGTGAGCACAATTGATTATATTGAGGGATGGATCTTCCCTGGACATGGATCTTATCCGAAGCATTTATATACCTATAGATGGATCTTCTCCATGGGGTCGGATTGGCCTTCCTCGGTACTGAGTGACTAATGGTCAGTGATATATATATTCGGGGATGGATCTTCCCTGGGCCGTATGGGCCATATACAATAGCGAGTGGTTGAGCATGATTAGTGAAAAGTGTGAGACAATGGGATTGAGTACTCTGAGGGTGTGAATACATGATTCATCTCTGAGATACATGGAATTGACATGCACACATGACATACATGCATAGAGATGCATTTTCCTCATGTTGTACAGTATCACGTCATTCATGACTTTTCAGACATATTGATATGTGGTCATAGAGAGGTATTTCACACTTGCTAGCTGGAAAGAAAATGAAACACCTTACTTATTATTTGGAAAAAATGCCCATTTTCAAACTTACTCGTATTTTTGGCATTTTCAATAAAAGATTTGGGTTTTCACTGAGGTACTTAAAAAACATGACCATTTTCTGGAACTGTGAACGAGTTGAGCATTTTACTTCTGAGATACCTCTTTTATTACTTGTATTATGTTGTAATGAACTGTAGTGGAATATTGGTATTGGACCCGACCTTGTGTTAGCTCGTCACTACTTTCAACCTAAGGTTAGTTTTGTTACTTACTGAGTACATGGGATCAGTTGTATTCATACTATAATTTTGCACCTTACGTGCAGATGTTGGCTGTTGATGTTTCTGTGTTCGATGGGAGCTGGATTGAAGATGTACCCGTGTCCCGGTTGTAGCTGCCCCTTGTTCGTGGTAACTTTAGATCTATAAAACTATGTTTATGTACTTTTCAAACAGACGGTATATTTATTTCATTTTACTATATTCTTAGAAGCTCATGATTTGTATTACCAGTCCTTGGGGGTAATGTATAAGATTCAGATAATTTATTTGCTTAATTGTCTTCTTAAATATTATTGGATAGTTACTAGTTGGATTACCTATCGGGTTGGGTTAAGTGCCATCACGACTAGTGGATTTGCGTGTCATGTTCTCCCGGGTTGTGATAGCTCCGGCCGTCGGAGATTGTCTTTGGAGGCAGTACCCGAGTGGTAGTGATCGTTTGACCCTGGATTAAGGCGTTCCTTGGGCTCGATACCTTTAGGAGATCAAATGTAGGAAATTCGTTAACAAAAAAGAAAAAATTAAGGGACAAGATATTTATCTGCAAGGTAGGGACTTCTTTTTGTTCTTGTGCGTAACAGCTACATATGTACAAGCTTTGTGTCAGGGCTCGAGCAGTCTATGCGCGCACGATTCAGTTGACCGTTTAGCCCTTACATTAAATCCTATCGATCGAGCCGAGACCATTCAATCACATAGTTTCTTTCCCTGTTAAAGCTATTACCCGAGGGTAATGCCCCCCAGTGTTCGGGGTCGATCATAGAGACCTCGAATATTGTTGTCGTGATCTTCGATACCGGTTCGTAACTGGCCCTCGATCCTAAGTTAGCACGATGAGACTAATTGTGTTATTGCTCTAATTTTGAAACTAAACCTCCTAACATTAGCAACAATGAGCCAGTAATAAACTTGGTATATACTGAGTAATGTTATTAAGGTAGAATCTCATTGTTTAATGAGGTTATAGATTTATATTTTCCTTTTATTTTGATTATATTTACTTAAATTATGTTGTTGAAACTTATTTTATGTGATGTTGTAATTTTTACATAAGAGTATTATGTTAATTTTTTTGGATTTTAATTTATATTATATTTTTGATTTTATTTTATTTGCTTTAGTAGTATTGACTTATTAATTCAAATTGCATGTCATTTATTTTTCAGTTAGAATTGATAGATTATTTTTTTGTAAAATATGTGAGTAATGTTATGGCATTGATATTTATTAATCTTTTTATTAATCATGTGGTCCATGATGTTCTTGCAAGCTATGTACTTTAGTTTTTTTTAATTAATTAAGTAAACTATTATTAATTTGAAAAATACATGTCAATTATTTTTACAATATTAGTTACAAATATATGATTTGTAATTAATATATTTTTAAGAAACAATATGTATCTTAAATGTCAAATTTAATATCATTTAAAGGCATATATTTGTTGTATCTTAATTTTTATTTTTTAATGATTAATTTTCTATTTAAAATTTAATTTAATCGTGTAATTACACTTGTGCAATCAATTCTGTATAATTTAGACTCTATAATTATTATCTTAATAATTATACCAATTTCAATTATCCGGTGGCTTTCCAAACACACGCTATATTTAAACCGTACCAATTGTATCCGTTTCCTAGGGGAAATAGAAGAAGCTCAATTTAGAAAGAGAGTACATAAATGAAGTCCAGTTTGAAATGTATGGCCTTTCATAATCAAATTTTAGAAAGCCATATTCATGGACCCATTGAGTTATTCTGTCTACAAGTCGATGCTTAACGAGAGAGAATGGAGAACAAACGACTCCAGCTCTAACTCATAAGAAAAGCGTCTCTTAGTTCAATGAGACCATTTCAAATCTTCTCACCATTAGGAGATTTTGCAAACTATAACCAAAAAAGTTGCGAGGTATTAGTTTGTGGATGGAGATTGTAACGACCCGACCGGTCGTTACAAGAATTAGCACTTCGCTCGGTAGTTTGAAGGATTGAGTAGCTCCGTATGATGTATCATGACTTATATGAATCGTCGGTTTTGATTTTCAGAATTATTTGAAATCGATTTGGAAGGATGAATTTTATTGTTGAAGCTTTAAGTTGGAAAAGCTGACCAAGTTTGATATTTGTAAATTTGACCCAGGGACAGAGTTTTTATGGTTTCGTTAGGTCATGATGGTGATTTTGCACTCCGGCCGGATTTTTATTTGGATATGTTCAAAAGGACTCGACACTAATTGGCGAAAGTTAGAAATTTGAAGGATTGAAAAGTTCATAAATTTGACCGAGAGTTGACTTTGATGATATTGAGTTCAGATTGTGATTCAAGGAATTAAAGTAGCTTCTTATGTCATTTAGGGCTTGTGTGAAAAATTTGAGTTCATTTCGGGTTGATTTAAAATGTTTCGGCATGAGTTTTGGAAGTTGAAAGTTCAAGTTCATTGAAGTTCGAATCGAGGTGTGATTCGTCATCTCGATGTTGTTATGCGTGATTTGCAGCCTCCAGTGGGCCTGCATTATGATATACGACTAGTTGGTATATTCGAGTGGGGTCCCGAGTGTCTGGGAAGAGTTTCAAACGAGGTTTTGATCGTTTGGATCATTTTTGGCTAAAGTTGCTGGTGGCAGGATCTGGTGGTGATTGCACTTGCGGCTGTTTTGCGCAAGTGCAATGGTCGCAGAAGCAACAAAGGAGTCATAGAAGCGAGGTGAGAGCTGGGTGAGGAAGATTGCAGATGCAGAGCTTGAGGCACATCTGCGGTCGCGCAGAAGCGATGTCCATGGGAGCAAAAGCGAGATTGAGCGCAAAAGCGGGATTTTGCAATGCACCCTCGTGTGCGAAAGTCTCGCAGGTGCGGAAGTCTAGTCATCAGAGAGGCTTCATAGAAGCGAAATTGTTCCGCAGAAGCGGAGGATACAGATGCGACAATGTGAACGCATATGTGGAATTTGCTGGACAAAAGCTACAAAATCGAGGTTTTTGTTTCTTTTATAATATTTTGACAATTGGGGCTCGGATTGAGGCGAGTTTTTAAGCAATTTTTATCACCTGGATTGAGGTAAGTGTTCTACACTCGATTTTGATTATATTTCGCGAATCTATCTTCATTTTTGGCAATTGGTTGATGAATTCAAAAGAGAAAATCAGCAGGTTTTGTCTAAAATTTTATAAAGTGAACATTTGAGTTTTGAACATCGATTTGAAGTCGGATTTGAGTGAAACTAGTATGGTTGGACTCGCAACTGAATGGTTTATCGAATTTTGTGAGTTTTGTCGGGTTCTGAGGTGCGGCACTAAGTTTGACTTATTGGTTGACTTTGGGCTTTTGATTAAAGATTCGACCTTTATCATTTGAAATTGTTTCCTTGGGATTCATTTGATGCATTTGAGTTTCTTTTGGCTAGTTTCGAGTCGTCCAGAGGTCGGTACGCGCGAGATGGAATTTTTGGAGCATCTTTGGCTTGCTCATTATTGGATTTGGTTTGTTCGAGGTGAGTAACACTTCTAAACTTGGTGCTGAGGGTATGAACCCCGCATACGTGTTATGTGATTGACGTCGAGGTGACGCGCATGCTAGGTGATGGGCGTGTGGGCGTGCACTTTGTGGATTGTGATTTAGTCGATTCTATGGAACTGTGTAGCTATCTTATCTGAATATTTTTATTGAACTCTATGTGTTAGAGCACTCGAGCTGTAATTTATGCTAGAAATAATGTGTAGGCTATATGCTTATCCTGTTGGAGCACACTGAAGTCATTTCTATTGTTGGGCTATTTGTCTACAATGCAATTACGTACTTAGTCATACGCATTGCTTTGCATATCATATCTCAGTCTTTGTTACCACTTATTGATACATCACATCTTTATTTTGGCTGATTTTTCATGACACTGTGAGCCCGAGAGACTGGAGAGATTGATGATTGAGTGAGGCCGAGGGTCTGATTGAGAGGATATTGATACTATAGCACGTGAGTTGTCCGTGCGGATCCGAATATTGATACTATGGCACGTGAGTTGTCCGTGCAGACCAGGCTTTATTGATTCATACAAGAATTTGGCTTATTATAGAGCTTGGGCTAGATCGGCCCCTCCGGAGTCTGCATATCCACAGTGGGCGCAGGTGCTAGCAGTTATTATGCTTGGGATGGATCTGCCATATATAGTAGTGAGTGACTGAGTGTGTCGAGTGATAGAGAGTGATGAGTGGAAAGTGTGAGACAATGAGATTGAGTACTTTGAGAGTATGAGTACATGAGTTCATCACTGATATGCATTCCATTAGACATGCGTACTTGAGATTGATTGCATAGAGATGCATTTCCTTCTGCTACCCGATTTTGGTGACATTCATGATTTCACATGTATATTGACATGTAGGCATAGAGATGTATTTTTCCCATGCTATCTGAAAATGAAACATCATATTTATTGTTGAAAGGTTTTTTGAAAAATCACAGTTTTCAAACTTACTCATATATTTTTTTGGTGTTTCGGTAAAATATATGGGATTTACTGTTATACTTGAAAAGCATGCTTATTTTTTGTAACTGTGAACGAGTTGAACATCTTATCTTCGAGTTATTTTCTTGCACCACTTTTATTATATTGTTATGAGTTGTGGCTGGTTATTGGAGTTGGAACCTAACCATTGTCCCAGCTCGTCACTACTTTTAACCTAAGGATAGGTTTGTTACTTATTGAGTACACGGGTCGGTTGTACTCATACTACATTTCTGCACCTTGCGTGCAGATGTTTGATACTGATGTTGCTGTGTACGGTGGGAGCTGGATCAGAAGATGTACCTATGTTCCAGTTATGACTATCACTAGTCCTTGGTAGCATAAGATTCGAGTTCTGTTCATTTATATTTCAAACGGATGTTATAACTATTTCAATTCAGCTTTGTAAAGAAATCTAAATCTTAGACGCTCATGATTTGTACTATCAGTCCTTGAGAATTTATTTGTAAAATAGTTCAGTTGTATAATCATTCTTTATCTTAATAATTATCATTTGAACTGGTTTATTGTTAGTTAGATTATCTAACGAGTTGGGTTAGGTTCCATCATAACTAGTTGGATTCTGGATTGTGACAGAGACAAACTTCTTTATAAAGTTTATAATCTGAAAAATTTGCATTTATAGCTATGTTATCACGATTAAGAAATATTGGATTTATTTCACCGGCAGTTTAGAAACTTTTCTTTTAAACGTAATGCAAACAAAGATGCGAGGTATTAGATTTGTCATATGGTGCTAGTATTATAATTACCTAAAGTACAAGTGTTACATCCCATACTTTAATATTAGGATAAGTCGTAATAATCCATATGGGCTTGAAAGGGATTAAGACCATTCAGTTATAAAGGATTTGTGACTACGTTATTGTAAGACTCTGTAAGTGTAACAACCTTGATACCGTTATATATATTTGATATGATATTTTGAGTGAAACATTTTTAAAAAAAGTTTGAAAAATATGATTTCATATCGTTATTAATATTACTACTTTCGAATATGCTTTAAATTATACACATAATATGAGGAAGTTTATGAGATTTTTTTAATTGTAAATATAGAAATTATTTTCTCACAAGAAAAGAAGGTTATCTTTTTACCATTTTAAGAACTAAGCGTACGAAAATTTGAACTCTTTATATGAGATCAGAAAATTAGAAGTTGAGAAAATATATGTATTTTTACATGAACGTTTTAATAAAATAGTGCATGTATTGATTTTATATGGTACCATGCTTTATTAATATTTTAATATTTTAATAATAGTACATTAGGATGAGGACAAGACTATTTTCAAGGTTATAAGTATTTATGATATTTATAACAAGTGATAAGTAAAGTCGTGAAGGTGAGATGGTAAACGAGTTGAAGAAAATAAGGTTGGTCGAAGTTTGACATTTGGAGATAAAATACGGTCTAAGCTATGCCCGGTATTTATGGACTAGTAATATACCACGTGACCATGATAGTAAGATGTATAAAGTGTGAGTAGTATTTTAAGTAAGTTGGGATAATTCTTAACTATGTGGGTAATTGATTAATTATTGAATAATGGAGGATTACCTAGTTAATTAATGAATTATTTGGTGATTAATTAAAGGAATTAGACAAGATTAGACCTCGCCCCCACCCCCCCCACACGTGGAAGCAAGACATCTAACATATATGACTCGGAAGTCATTATGGGCTATGTGGCAAAGTTAAGAATTAAGGGTGTGTGGTTAAGCCACCACATGGAATGGGGCCCACACCCATTCAAATATAAGGCTTTTCTAATTCAAGGGAGTGACATATCTTTTAGACAATTCATGGCAAAGTCTCTACAGTATGGTACAATTCTAAGAAAATGACTCTAATATATGGATCTTCAATAATTCAACAAAGATTTCATAACATCTTAAGCAACGTGAGATTTTGCGCTTCTAAGGAAGTAGAGTATAATATTTCTCAAGAATATCATACGGATTTCTCCCTACTTTGATCCGCCGTTACATATTATCGCAATTGATGTGTGTTAGATGGATTGTCAAGAGAACCGGCTCAAGTATGTTAAGGCTAATCCTTCTTTCTTTTGGCATGATCCAAGTAACGATACGTAAACGTAATGCTATTCCATAAGTGGTTCTACTCTTAGCAGTTAAGGATGTCTATGTTATTCATTCCTGTAAAAGTGATATTCAAGCATGTCTAAGTATGTTACTAAGTCTCTAGTGAGGTATTTGATAAAGATGTTAATGTTTATAATATAGTGATACATTCATCCTCATGCATTTATCACCGTGCTACGGCTGGTCGAACAGTTACCACCGGTTGAGCAGTTATGTATTATTATTTACCACCGGTTGCACAGTCATGCATATTCATTTACCACCGAGCTACGGCCGGTCGGGCAGTCATGCATTTACCATCGAGTTACGGCCGTTTGGGTAGTTACACATTTACCATCGAGCTACGGTCGGTCGGGCAGTCATGTATTTATACCACGTTACGGCCGACCGGAAAGTTACCACTGATCAGTTGGCCAGTCATGCATTATACGATATGGATAATAGCCTCAAAGAGAAACATTTTATATATATGAGTATAATAAGTATGCATATACTGTGGAACTTCAGAGATTCAGGTTGATTCTTATATGTCTTTAATTAATGTTGACTTATTGTTATGTTCCAGTTTTGCTTTACATACTCGGTATATTATTCGCACTGACGTCCTTTTGTTGGGGACGCTGCATTCATGCCTGCAGTTATAGATAATCAATTTGACGAGCCCTCATAGTAGATGATATTGGTGTTCAGCGAAGGATCGGTAAGACTCCACCTCATTCGGAGTGCAACCCAGTGTATAAGTCATCGTGTCAGAGTTTTGCTACAAAATTATGGGTAGGCCGGCACCCAGTCCCATTTGATGGAAAATATTCTTAGAGGCTTTGTAGACAGAGGTTCATTTTGTACATTATGTCAGAGGCCTTGACGGCCCATACATACTCATGTTTTAAAAAATGGTTCAGTGATACATTGTTTTCCCACATACAGTTGTACATTATGAGTTGTGTCCATGTGGTCCCATGATAGTTACAAAAGGAATGAGTCTAGTTAACTCGAACTATGTATGTTCTAGTTTTGTTCGAACGATCATGAGCTACAGAGTAGTTCGCTCGGGCCATCACGACACCGGGTGCCAGCCACGCCTCCCCAGGTTTGGGGCGTGACAACACGAGAGTACTTTTAATTTTTGGTGTAACGACCCTATAGGTCATTTGAGTACTAACTTTTTGTTTCAAAAATCTGATACTTTGAATAACTTCATTAAATGATTTAAGATTTGTATGCATGGTTCCTATCAATTTTCAGAATTTCAGATGTGTTTTTTTTACAAGAAAACTTGCTTTTGAAATTTTAAAGTTGTTGGAGTTGATCACGGTCAAAATTCTTTATAAATGACCTAGGATCGATGTTTTGACGATTCCGATATGTTTGTATGATGAATTTGGACTTGTACGTATATTAGTTTGAGTCCCGGGTGACCGAAGGCCATTTTGACGCTTATTGTGAAATGTTGAAAACTCGACTTATGAACACTTGAAAATCTTTGAGTTTCATGCGTGATTCCTTGTTCGTGACGTTATTTTTCTTATGAGAGAGTTAGTGTCAGGTTATTATACTTTGTGCAATGGTGGAGCCAGGAATATTACTAAGGAGTGTCAAAATATAAACAGGAAACACTGAAGAAAATAAGTCAATTTATAGTACTAGCCCTTATTTCCATGTTTTGAGACCTTTATTAACTTTATTTAATATTTTTTATTTGCGTGCATGGTCCGTGTCGTTTTACAAAAAGTTTTTATGTAAAAATTTGAAGAAAATGTGATTTTTGGTTTTACAAAAACAACTTGAGTTGATCACAACCAACATTCTTAGTAGACGACCTCGAATTAGTGTTTTGATGATTCCGATAGGTTTGTATGACATTTATGGAATTGTACACACATTTTATTGGGGTCTGAGGTGACCCGAGTGAGTTTCAGCGCATTTTGTGAAAGATTGTGAAAAATGAGTTGTCAAGTTGAAAGCTTGAGCTTTGATGATCGATTATTGTTATTTGATGATTTGAAATATAGATTAAGTTTATATGATGTTATTACACCTGTTTTCATGTTCGGTTTGGATCTCGAGGGGCTCAGGAGAGTTTCAGATAGGCTTCAAACCATTTTTGGACTTGTAGGACTTGCTTGTTTTTGCTTCTGGTGTCTTGTGCTTCATGAATGAGAAACTTCTCTCGTGATCACGAATGGGAAGAATATAGGATGGGGGCCTGTAACCACCTGACCGGTCATTTTTAGCATTTGCACTCTGCTCGATAATTTGAGGGCATGAGTATCTCCGCATGATGTATTATGACTTGTGTGAATCATCGGTTTGGGTTTTCAGGTTATTCAAAATTGATTTGGAAGAATGAATTTCATGAACTGAAGCTTTAAGTTGGAAGAGTTGACCAAGTTGGATTTTTTAGCATTTGACCTCGGATTGGTGTTTTATTGGATTCGTTAGGTGCGAGTGGTGATTTTTACTCGGGCGTATGCCAGGATTTGCATTTGGATATTTCTATAAGGATTCGACACTAATTGGCAAAAGTTGGAAATTTGAAGGTTTGGAAAGTTCATATTTGACAGAGAGATGACTTTGATGATATCGGGTTTGAATTGTGGTTCTGGGGGTTGAAATAGTTTTGCTATGTCATTTGGGACTTGTGTGCAAAATTTGAGTTCATTCCGAGTTGACTTGATATGTTTAGGCGCGAGTTTTTAAAGTTCGAAGGTTCATTAAGTTTGATTTGAGGTGTGATTCGTCGTTTCGATGTTGTTATGCGTGATTTGAGGCCTCAAGTAGGTCTGTGTTATGTTATGAGACTTGTTGGTATGTTCGTATGGGGTCCCAAGGGACTCAGATGAGTTTCAGATCGGTTTGGGTTGTGTTGCGCTCGTTTTTCTTATGTTTTGGTGTTTTTACTTCCAGGATAAATGGTACCACATTAAGCAAATGAGTTCCGATTTCTGTTTTGGTTGAAGAAATAGGTCTGTATCGTAATTATGGAGCCATAGCAAAAAGAATCATCGAATTTGGACATCGTATGAGGAGTTTATGGTCATTTTACTAAGAATTCAGTGACTTCGTATTTAAAAATCTGTACTATTTTCAAATATTGAAACTAACATATCTCCTTCATTATAAAGTCAAATGGAGTGATTCAAAAGCCTAACTTGACTGAAATTTCACAAGAAATCTATTGGAGGCATCAAAAGCAAGGGTTGTTCATTTGGACATATTTTGAGTTGGGGAGCTCGGATTTGGGCAACTTTTGGAGGTGGTTTTCACCATATGAATTGGGGTAAGTGGTCTCTATTGGGTTTTGGTTATATTTCGTGAATCTATCTTCGATTTTATCTTTTGGTTGATGAATTTTAAAGAGGAAATTTAGGCTTTTGGCCTGAAGTTTCATAATGTGATTTTTGAGTTTTGAACATCGATTCAGAGTCGGATTTGAGTGAAACTAGTATCGTTGGATTCGTAATTGAATGGGTTATCGGATTTTGTGTTCCGAGACTTGGGCCCGTGATGCGAGACTAGAATTCATAGTTTAACATGTTATATGCCTTACATTTTATGCGCATTAATGATAAAAATACACTTTTTATGTGCTTAATGGAGTTTATTTCATGTGTAGGTGAATTGGAGATGGAAACCGAGCTAAA
>MDKI01236210.1:0-15400 GCA_005239505.1 Nicotiana paniculata | reverse complement strand
AACTCAATGTTGGTTTCCTCTCGTAAAGCAATCCAGAGTTGCCACGTGTGATAGTGGATTATTGCAAAATCCAGTTGACCAAGAGCATAAGAGTAAGTCATGGCCATGCAATAGTTCACACACTTGTGTTTGGCTGGCCTATCAAATATTAGTGGTGTATACACCTCTTCATCACAATGAGACATGGGGAAAATAAATCTTTGCAATTATTTCAATTATTATTACAATTCCTTAGGTCATTCTTAACTATTCGGATGAATAATTCTCTGAATGCCAATTAGAAAAACAGGAGAATAAGAAACTTAAATGTATGTTAATTTCTCACGTGAAGGAGATAAATTAAGAGGAGGAAATTTTATTTTAGTTTATAGGAAGCCATACACTAAGGTTAAGTAGCAAATAAGAGCGGGGACAAAGCTAGAATTTTAATTTTATAGCTTCTGGATTTAGAACGACGATAATTGCATTGTTTGAGCAAAAATTATTTAATATTTGTATATATTTTAATGAATTTTCTAACACTATTTGTATCCATTTAAAGTGTTAGTAATTGTGTTCTAAATTTAGTATTTGTATATATTTAATAAATTTTCTAATATAAATACATTATTTGAGCAAAAATTATTGGGTTCGACTGAACCTATTTCCTGCTTCTAGCTTTGCCCCTGAATAAGAGCTTGTTTGGACAAGCTTTCACATTATTCTGCATATTTTGAAAAGTGCTATTTGTCGAAAGTGCTTTTTAAAAAAGAATTTTAATGGTTAATAGTTTGTGTTCAGATAAATATTTGAGAAGTGAATTTGTTAGTATTAGAAAAACAGATTGTGTTTGACTAATCTTTCAAAAAAGTAGTTTTAAGCATTGAATTACGAATAAGGGACATGTACAAATTTACTTCAGAATCACTAGTATTTAAAAAGAAAAATAATCTCAATTATTTATTTTTGAGAGTTTAATTAGTTTTAATATTATTTAATTAAAATATTTCTATAATTTGTTTGAGATTTATTGAAAAAAATGTTGGATAGATAATATAAAAAGCCATGCAATGAAGGAGAAATGAATAACATTCGGTTGATTTCCTTCCATTCCAGTTTATGTTTCGAGAGTCAATTTACTACTTTTTAAAGCTAAATTGTATTATACCAACTCAATCTTTTAAAATTAAAATTTAGATATTTAAAAACTGTATGATAAGTATTACAAGTTGCAATTCTTCTCAAATCAATATGATACAAAAATACATTTCAAAATATTGGTCAAAATTTATATAGTTTGAATTTCGAAAAGCAAAAATATTTACATAAACTGAAACGAAGGGAGTAGTTATTTTTATTTTGAGAAGCTCGTTAACAACCAAAAAAAAACGTCTTCTCTACACAAAAATACTTTTCATATTTGCCAAACACCTCAATTCTAAAAACTTTGTCAACTAGGCTATGCTATAATAATATAGTTTTGATTAAAAATTCTAGTCCACGAAAAATTTGTTGCAATCCTTAGTACCATGTGCCATATTCTCTTTAAAAGTTAAACTTTTCCTAGAGAAACATATAGGTGCAAACAGATTGGTTTCCAGGTCCCTTTAATTAGGGATAAATTCACAGTTACAACACAATCTTAAATATTTATCCGTTTCTATCTATTCCAAACTATTTACCTCACCTTATCCATCCTCAATTTCACTTAATTTAACACTTCTTTGTAAAAAGAATGTTCGGCATTACTATCAAAAAAACGAATCAAGTTTTACGTGGCCAATGATTCTTTGGAATTGCAACCTAATTCTTGAGAGGCTCTACAATTATCTCTTTGATCAAGGTTATTAATTTTTTTAAACTTTTTTGTGGAACTACCAAACCCACTTCAAAACAATTCTAAATGAACTTAAACTTCAATATTAATCCTTACAAGCATTTTTAACAAGCTTTAATAATACTCATCCAAATTCAAAATCCAAATAACTATATTAAGCTTTTAATTCTCGAATCAAAGCTTCCAAGCTTCTTTATTGGTGGACAATTTTTGTTTTTTTAATTATCAGCAACAAAATTTGGACTATCACTACGATTTTAGCTTTCCACAATAGCACCCAGGTGATTTAACAAATAGCAGGTGAAGTATACTATTATAGTATATTCTATAATATTACAACATATTTTATGTTCATTCAACATTATACTATTACATTAAAATGGTATACTATTATGGTATATTATATACTATTATAGCATACTGTTGCAGTATATTGCACATTATTACAATATACTGTTACAGTATATTATATACTATAATAGTATACAGTTGCATTATAGCTATATACTCCTACAGTATATTGTATACCATAATGGTATATTATTAAGTAACTGTGTTCTTCTTCGATTATTACCATATACTGTTGCAGTGATAGTATATTGTTGCCATATAGCTATATACTCCTACATCATATTATATACCATAGCAGTATATCATTAGGTAACTCTGTTCTTCTTCGATTTCAGCTGAAAGATTCGATCTCAGTCACCTCAAATCAACTTCAAATGTGATCAAATTTCAGTATGAACTTCCAGAAGGTACTATAAGGAATATTTAATAACATCCACTTTGAATCAAATAAGAAATCTTAAAAAATAAAAATTGAGCTTCAAGTCAACAATGGTGGATATTCAAACTGTTACACCCCATGTTTTCGTACATGAAAGTACGCCATAAGTAAATTGATGAAAGCTCGGAAATGAGATATTACAGCCCACATTTTTTGTATGTTAAAGTTTCGTCGTAAGTTAATCAACGTAAGTTTGGGAATGAGATTTTTTTAAGATTATAAGTATTTTATGCTATTTCAAACAAGTAATGAGTAAATTCGTGAAGGTGAGAAGGTAAACAAATCGAAGAAAATGAATTTCGTCGAAATTTGACATTTTGGGATAAAATACGGCCCGAGCTAAAATACCCAATATTTATGGACTAGTACCACACAAGGTACCACATGGCCATGATAGTAAGGTGTATAAAATGTATTAAAAGTGAGTAGTATTTTATGTAATTTGAGATAATTCTTAATTATGTGGGTAATTGGTTAATTATTAATTAGTGGAAGATTAACTAGTTAATTAAGTATTAGTGGGTATTAATTAAGGTGTTGGGATAAGCTTAATAAGCCCAAAACGTGGCAGCCCTCTTTCTTTTTATTTGATGACTCTTGAATGATATTAGGAGGTGGCACATTTACATGATTTAGATAACACCAAGCACATAAGGAATGTTATCCAAATCATAAGGGAGCTTCAACCAAGCTTTAACATTATTTTCTTTTTTCTTAAGAGAAGGTATTCATGGTCATGTGACTGCAATATTTTAGATATCCAATTGGAGGAAATTGGAGAATGGATGAAAAGATGCAAGGAGGTTGTACAAAGCTACTCGCCCATTACGGTACAAACATCAATTTGACAAAAGAGCAGAAGGATCTAACATGGTTGAAAGTTAATCTTATGGTATGAAGAAAATTGTACTGAATACTAATTAAAAGGGATGATGTCAATCATTTGTATTTAGGGACACCAAAAGGTGTTAGACAAGGCATTTTCAGTTGGAACAAGATTCTTTCCAAATTGAAAGAACAAAAACGTTCCCTCAATTTCAAGGGAACACTGGTTTCGTTCCAAAATTTTAAGAACCAGAAGCAGAATTTCCTCCATATTTCGCAGAAGCAGATTCGTTCAAATAATTTCAGTAACATGTATGTTAAGGCTATCCCTTCTTTCTTTTGGCATGATCCAAATTATACTGAAGAAACGAGCAAATACACAATTTCTATAAATTACTATATTCATAGAAATAGTAGGGGTGCCTATATTCTTGATTCCCCATGAGAATTATTATTATTTTCTGTTCATGGGTCTCAGAATAATACGCAGTTGGAAAAGTTTATCTGAAAGGAATATTGAGATTATTACGTACTTTTCATGCATTTCATACATGTGCATTGACCCATGACTAGATGGAGTTATATACGTGTATATATGTAAATATATGTATATGGGATATGGGAAAAGGGTTACGACGTTATATACGCATCACCACCTGATCAGCTGGTATACGATGATGATTTTGGCCACAGTGACCGATATGATATGATGGGATGCCCTCAGAGGCTGATGATGTTATGAAACATATACCTATGCACGACATGAAATTCATACGCATATGCATGCTCTAAAAGTGATTTATGATTTATAAAGTTATTCAGACTTACAGGTTGAGTCATGTACTCTATATTTTTTCCATGTCTCTTATGTACATTATGTGCCTTACATACTCGGTACATTATTCGTACTGACGTCCCTTTTGCCTGGGGACGCTGCGTTTCATGCCCGCAGGTCCCGATAGACAGGTCGAGATCCCTCCAAGTAGGCTATCAGCTCAGCGGAAGATGTTGGTGCGCTTTATTTGCTTCGGAGTCACTTGTTTGGTTAGTATGATTTAGACGGGTATTGTTTGGTATGGCGGTACTCTATCCCGACCTTTATGACATTTATATACTCTTAGAGGCTTGTAGACATATGTCGTATACGTGAAAGATTGTACGGCCTTGTCGGCCTATGTTTTGAGTTTGTAAATGATTATGTTGGCCTATTAGGCCCGTATGTCACGTGTATATGATAATGTAATAAGAAAGATACGTTACATTGGTACTCAGTCGAGTAAGGTATCGGGTGACCGTCGCGGCCCATCGGTTTGGGTCGTGACACACACACACATAAAATTCAGATTTGGGAAGCTTACTCGAAGGTTAATAAGCAATTTTTTATAGCACCCACATCGAATCAAACAATATATCTTCAAAAAAAATTCAAATTCAGGAGCTTCAAGCTCAACAATGTTGGGTCTTCATACACAAACAAAAATCATAAGGAAAGGAGGTAGAGCAATAGCTTGGGTTGGCCCTCTTAATGAAGATTGATCTGGATGAGAAGAAGTAGATCCATTCAAGTCCACTACCAGGTAAGCTTTCAAAAATGAAGTTGAATGTTTTTAACATTTTTTACTTTAAATGAGAAGGCAAATAGCTAATGAGTGGGCAGGGTAAATAGTTTGGGCTGCATAGGTAAGAAAAGTAAATAGTTTGGGCTTGAGTATTAAAGAGTAAATAGTTTGGGCTTAATGTGTATAAAGTGAGATTTTTCCCTTTAGTTGTTTGTTAGAAAGACAGACAATTCGGAAAAGAAATTAACGTAAAATAAGACACTTCCAAGCCTCTTACAAATTGTTATTTTGAGTAGAAATAACGTCTGATTCCAAGCCATAAAGACCATATTTGTATACTGAAATGTATATATAAATTACTTGGCCCATATTCAGGTCCAGCGAGCTGTCCCGACATGCACCAACTTTAGTCTCCATAGTCAGAAAGCGAGTCCGTCGATTTATCAAGAGGCTCAAGCACAGTATTAGATTCAACATGGCTCGAGAGTTGGAGATTGACATCCCATACCAGCAGGTAGTGGATATCGCTAGGATATTGGAGGGTATGTGGGTCCGGGAGAGGGAGGCCAAGAGGCCTCGAGATTCTGGCACATATAGTGGTGCCCATGCCCCAGTTGCAGCCCGTCATGGTAGATGCTATGAGCCTTCATGTTCATTCAGCATTTTAGCTACCATCGGTATTTCGGCTACTCCCAGGCCTCAGGTTACTCATTAGGCACCGCCACTATCTAGTGCACCTCCTGCACGGGGTGCTTTCAGCGGTCAGTCCAGCCGATCGGACCCGATCCGGGTTCAACATCCACGTCCTTCGAGAGCTTGTTTTGAGTGTGGTGACACTCTTCATATGGTGGGGGACTGCCCTAAACTCAGGAGGGGTGCACCTCCACATACTACTCAGGCCCCACGTACTCCATAGGCCCCTCAGGCTTCTCAGGCCGTGGTTACCGCACTAGTTGCTACTCCACCTGCACAGCCAGCTAGAGGTGGAGGTCGAGCAGGTAGAGGTCGTCCTAGAGGGGAAGGCCATGCCAGATGTTATGCTCTTCCTACTAGGACGGAGGAGGTTTCATCCGACTCAATTATCATATGTATTATTCCAGTTTTTCATAGAGATGTATCAGTCTTATTGGATTCAGGATCCATTTATTCCTATGTATCATCTTACTTTGCTCCATATTTGGGTATATCCCGTGCTTTTTTGAGCTCTCCTGTCTATGTGTCCACGCCTATGGGAGACTCTATTGTTGTTGACTGTGTGTATCGGTCGTGTTTAGTTGTTCTTGGTGATTTTGAGACCAGAGCCGATCTATTGTTGCTCAGTATGATAGATTTTGATGTTATTTTGGGCATGTACTGGTTGTCGCCCTATCATACTATTCTTGATTATCACGCCAAGATGGTGACATTGGCTATGCCAGGTTTGCCGCGATTGGAGTGGAGAGGTGCTTTAAATTATGTTCCTAACAAGGTAGTGTCCTTCCTTAAGGCACAACGAATGGTTAGGAAGGGATGTGAGGCATATCTAGCCTTTGTGAGGGATGTCAGTGGTGATACTCCTACCGTTGAGTTAGTTCCGGTAGTGAGGGATTATCCAAATGTATTTCTGGCAGATGTTCCGGGCATTGCACCTTGCAAGAATATCAATTTTGGTATTGATTTGTTATCGGGCACTCAGCCCATTTCTGTTTCACCGTATCGTATGGCCCCAGAAGAGTTGAAGGAGTTAAAGGAGCAGTTGCAAGAGTTGCTTGATAAGAGGTTCATTCGGCACAGTGTGTCACCTTGGGGTGCTCCGGTCTTATTTGTAAAGAAGAAGAATGGTTCTATGCGTATATGTATTGATTATCGACAGTTGAATAAGGTTACAGTGAAGAACATATATCCATTGCCACACATTGATGACCTATTTGATCAGTTACAGGTGCCAAAGTTTTCTCAAAGGTTGATTTGCGGTCAGGCTATTATTAGTTGAAGATTCGAGAGCCGAATATTTCAAAGACTGCCTTTAGGACTCGGTATGGTCATTATGAGTTCCTTGTGATGCCATTTGGTCTCACCAACGCCCCAGCAACATTCATGAACTTGTTGAACAATGTATTTCAGACTTATCTTGACTCATTCATTTGTTTATTGTCGACATCTTGGTGTACTCCCGGAGCCGTGAGGATCATGAGCAGCACCTGAGGACCGTGCTCCAGACCTTGAGAGAAAATAAGTTGTATGCAAGATTTTCAAAGTGTGATTCTGGCTTGATTCTGTGGCGTTTTTGGGCGATGTAGTGTCGAGTGAGGGGATCAAGGTAGATCCAAAGAAGATTGAAGAAATACAGAGTTGGCCTAGACCGTCTTCAGCTACTGAGATCCGGAGTTTACTTGGATTTGCGAGGTATTATCGTCGATTCGTAGAGGGTTTCTCATCTATTGCTGCACCTATGAACAGATTGATCCAGAAGGGTGCTCCATTCAGGTGGACCGAGAAGTGTGAGAAGATCTTTCCAAATCTCGAGACTGCTTTGACTACTACCTCAGTTTAGGTATTGCCTACCGGTTCGGGGTCTTATATTGTGTGTTGTGATGCATCACGTGTTGGCCTCGACACGATGTTGATGCAAGACGGTAGGGTGATTGCCTACACGTCTAGACAACTGAAGGTACATGAGAAAAACTATCATGTCCACAACCTTGAGTTAGCAGCTATTGTTAATGCCTTGAAGATTTGGTGGCACTATTTGTATGATGTCCCTTGTGAGGTCTATACCGACCACCGGAGTCTACAACATCTGTTTAAATAGAAGGATCTTAACTTCCATCAGCGGAGATGGTTAGAGTTGCTTAAGGACTATGATATCACCATTTTGTATCATCCCGGAAAGATGACTTGAGTAGTAAGGCGGAGAGTTTGGGCAGTTTAACATATCTACCGGTAGTAGAGATGCCATTAGCATTGGATGTTTTGGCCTTGGCCAACCAGTTTGTTAGATTGGATGTTTCAGAGCCGAGTCGAGTTTTGGCATGTGTGGTTTCTCGGTCTTCTCTATAGTATCGTATCCGAGAGCGTCAGTATGACGACCCCCATCTGCTTGTCCTCAAGGATACAGTTCAGCATGACGATACCAAAGAGGTCACTATTGGGGATGATGATGTGTTACGGATGTAGGGCAGGCTATGTGTGCCCAATATAGATGGTTTGTGTGAGTTGATTCTTTAGGAGGCCCACAGTTCGCGGTACTCCATTCATCCGGGTGCCGCTAAGATGTATCAGGACTTGAGGCAACTCTATTGGCGGAGGAGGATAAAGAAAGACAGTGGAGTATGTAGCTTGGTGCCTAAATTGTTAGCAGGTGAAGTATGAGCATCAGCGGCCGGGTGGATTTCTTCAGAGGCTCGAGATTCCAAAGTGGAAATGGGAGCGGGTTACTATGGATTTTGTTCTTGGGCTCCCACGGACTCAGAGGATGTTCGATGCAGTATGGGTGATTGTGGATAGGTTGACAAAGTCAGCTCATTTCATTCCAGTGGTGACTACTTATTCTTCCTAGCAACTGGCTCAGGTCTATATTAGTGAGATTGTCCGACTTCATGGCGTGCCGGTGTCCATCATCTCTGATCAGGGTACACATTTTACATCACGGTTCTGGAGGGCCATACAATGTGATTTAGGCATATGGGTTGAGTTGAGTACAACATTTCACCCTCAGACGGATGGACAGTCCGAACACACTATTCAGATATTAAAGGATATGCTCCGTGCATGTGTGATGGAGTTTGGAGTTTCTTGGGATCAGTTCTTTCCGCTTGCGGAGTTTTCCTACAACAACAACTACCAACCGAGCATTCAAATGGCTCCATATGAGGCCTTGTATGGGAGGTAGTGTCGGTCTCCGGTGGGTTGGTTTGAGCCGGGTGAGGCTAGGATATTGATGGATATAAATTATTCATGTAATTTCATATGTAAAACATAAGTTTTAAAAATAAAATATGAATAATAATATCCTATCCTCGCATATTTTCTAACAAATCTTGTAGGAAGAAGAAATTATAAAAAAGAAGGAAAGAGGCTAAAAGACAAGAGAACGAAGCAAAGCCACAGTTGCACACATCAACTTCATATTCACAAATGTGGAATATACATATGGACTTATGGAAAGAGACAATTAGATATGAAAAGGAGCATAGTTGCATATGTGGAATCTATATACGCAAGGTCACATTCGCATACATGAACCTACATTTTCAAGTCTAATCTATGAAGCCATGAATGGAAGCAAAAGAGATATAGATGCATATGTGGAATCTAAATACGCAAAGGTCACATTTGCATACATGGAACCTACATTTGCAAGTCTAACTCATGAAGTCAAGAATGGAAGTAAAAGAGTCATAGATGCATGCGTGGAATCTATATTTGCAAAGATAATATTTGCATACATGGAACCTATATTTGCAAGACTAACTCATGAAGTCAAGAGTGAAGCACAAGTGCCATAGTTGCATATATAGAATCTACGTAAATAAAGGTCACTTCACATACATGGATTTCACATTTGCAAAAGTGGAACATGACAAAAGCTACTCATTTTTTCCTATAAATAGCAAGTTCTCTTTGTATAAGGAGATCCAATCTTTGTAAGACAAGAACTAGTCTTGGTCTTCTTTTTTTGTAGTAAAAATATTTCCTTAGTCTTTTAAATATTTCTAGTCTTCCAAATATATTTTTTAGCTTTTCTTACGCCATAACGGAGTAATCTCTTTTCGTTGGGATAGTTGATGAAGCTTGATATATTTTATAATACTATCTCAATTTTTATATTCTTGGCCTGAAAAGTTTTATTTACATTTCATACTGTGCTGAAATGATGGTTTTTAATTACGCTATTATCACATATATATATATTTTATCTCTAAGTTATTCATATATTAATTTTATAATTCTTGCAGAGCAAAATTAATATATAATAACTGAGTTTTAAGTCAGTAATCTTGCTTGCCGTAATTTTAATTCTCACGAATGAATTGTTGTAGGCAAGATTATTGATCCTTAGTAAAAATTTTCTTTTAGAAAAATTCAAGCAAGAAAAATATTTCGATTTAAACGTCACTAGTCTTAAGTTGATTAATTAACATAATTCTCACGGAGTGTTATTAATTGGTTTTTTCGTAGTGAGCAAAATATAATTGTATTAGAAATAAGCAATTATTCTTTAATGAAATAAATGTAGAAATTGAGATTTTATTATAGTAATATTATCAAGTGAATTCAATGATTCCAAACCCTTTTTTAAAATTATAAATCTTTCAAAATTTATTTGTTTTATTTAAGTAATTAACAAGTTTTAAACCTCATCCGCTTTTCATCAATTTGATTCTCTCAAATAGTAGTTAAAATATTACAAGTCTGTAGTATAGATCCAGTCTCTGTGGGACGTTAGCTTAAACTATACTAGAATTTGACAGAGTACGAGCAGGAAATTCCAATTCACATTGGCCTCGTCAGCTATTGGGTACAGACTTGGTTCAGGATGCTTAGGAAAAGGTTAAATTGATTCATGATCGGCTTCGCACAACCAATCTAGACAGAAGAGTTATACGGATCCGAAGGTTCGCGAAGTTGCATTCATGGTTGGGGAGCGGGTCTTGCTCCGGGTTTCACCCATGAAGGGTATTATGAGGTTCTGGAAGAAGGGCAAGTTGAGTCCTAGGTATATCAGACCTTTTGAGTTGAGAGGATTGGAGAGGTGGCCTACAAGCTTGCACTGCCACCTAATCTAGCTGCAGTTCATCCAGTATTACATGTTTCTATGCTTCGGAAGTATCACGTCGATCCGTCTCATGTGTTGGATTTCAGCTCAGTCCAGCTGGACAAGGATTTGTCATATGTTGAGGAGCCAGTGGCCAGTTTGGACAGGCAGGTCCGAAAGTTGAGGTCGAATAATATTGCTTCAATGAAGGTTCAATGGAGGGGTAAACCAGTCGAGGAGGAGAATTGGGAGACCGAGCATGATATGCATAGCCATTATACTCATCTTTTTACCACTTCAGGTATGTCTCTATACTCGTTCGAGGACGAACGTTTGTTTTAAGAAGGGGAAGATGTAACGACCTGGCCGGTCATTTTGAGTATCTTAGCCTCGATCCCCTATTTATTTCCTCCTCTATATTATATTTTGGTTATGTGACTTTTCGGGGTGTTTGGTTTTTGTTTCGGACGAGTTTCGGAGTGGAATGTGACATATAATCCCTATGTTGGAGCTTTGAGTTGAAAGAGTTGACCGTAGTTTGACTTTTATGTAGTCGACTCCCGAATGGAGTTTTGATGGTTCCAATCGCCCCGTATGGTTATTTTAGACTTAGGTGCGTATCCATATGTTGATTTGGAGGTCCGTAGGTTGTTTTAGCATGAATGACAAAAGTTAGAAAGTTGGAAAGTTTGACTAGGAGCTGACTTTATTGATATCGGGGTCGGATTCCGACTCTGAAAGTTGGAATATGTCCATTATATCATTTATGACTTGTGTGTAAAATTTGAAGTCAATCGGAGTCGTTTGGTATGAATCGACATTAGTTTTTGGAATTCGAAAGTTCATAGTTTCATAGGCTTGAATTGGGTCGCGATTCATTGAATCGATGTTGTTTGATGTGATTTTAGGCCTCGAGTAGGTCCGTTATGTGTTTTGGAACTTTTTGGTATATTCAGACGGGGTCCTAGGGGCCCCGGGTGTGATTCAGATTGAATCCGAAACAAGTTTGAACCTTGTTTGATTGCGGAAGTGTTGCTGCTACTGGTGCAATCACACCTATGCATTTTTGGTCTCAGGTGCGGCACAACAGAAGCGACCCTTAAGCCACATAAGCGAAGCTGGACTTGCCCAGTTAGGATCGTATGTGCAAGGAGTTTTCCACATCTTCGAGTCCACAGGTGCGGAGAAGTGGTCACAGATGCGGACAAGGATATCTTGGTCTATTGTCGCAGAAGCGGGCCTTGCCCTAGGAGCGAGTATGCAGAAGCGCGTTTTAATCCGCAGAAGCGGATGCGCAGATGTGTGTTCGGTCCGCGGAAGCAGAAAGTCATGGCCTAAGTGGAAACCACACCTGTGATAGTTTTTCCGCAAGTGCGGAGTCACAGATGTGACTAAAGGCCCGCAAAAGCGAAATTGCTGGCCAGAAAATCCCTAATTATGTGGGTTTGATTTCATAATCCATTTTTGGACCTAGAGAGCTCGGTTTGTGGTGATTTTTCGGGAAATTTACAAGAAAAACTTTGTGGTAAGAAATCATAATTCGGTTTTGGTTAAATTACATGAATCTATTGTTAGTTTCATCATTTAATTAGTGATTTGAGTTGGAAATTTGAGGGAAAATTGTGAAAACTTCTTAGGCTAAAATTTGGAGATTTGAAAGGTGATTTGAGGTTGGATTTGAGTAATTCTTGTATGGTTGGACTCGTTATCGAATGGGTGTTCATATTTTATAATTTTGATCGGGTTTCGAGACGTGAGCCCGGATTGACTTTTTATTTCTTTGCAAAGATCGTAGTTTTATTGTTCAAAATAGTTTTCTATAGTTTATATTTATAGTATAAAGTTATTTTTTCTAGATTCGAGCCGTTCAAAATTGGATAATCGAGAGAAAGGCCTACTAGTGGATTGAGTTAGCGTGTTTCGAGATAAGTATCTTGCCTAACTTTGTGTGGAGGAATAATCCCTTAGGATTGGTGTTGTTTTGTGATAATTGTGATATGTGGAAACCGTGTACTCAAGGTGATGTGTACACAGGCTAAATGTGAAAATTTACTGGTTTTAGCTATGTAGATTTCTTTCTTAATTGAGTTATCTTAACACGTTATATTCATCATCATTAGTCTATTTTCACATGTTCTACTTGTCTTATCTCTTACTTGCTAATTGTTCTACATGTTTAGTTAAAATTTTTGTTTTCTTTATTCTATATTCATTATTTAACCGTTGAACTCTTTACCTGAAGTTGTTATTCTTGGAATATCTGTTGATGAAACCAGTATTGAGTTATAAAGGACGTGATTCACATTGAGGTAACGTGTTAAGTTGTGAAATACTATTCATTTGAGTTATTCACTTCCGATTGTCATTGTTGAGACTCTTATGTACACTGTGGTTGAGCCATGAGCTCTTTATTATGAAAACACTGTTAATGTCGATTTCTTTGGCAAGTTATGAAATTAGGCACTTGATGTGCGATTTGTGATACATTGTGATATTGATACACATGCGGTGGCATAAGATGCGCTTGATACGCGTGGCTAGTAGGAGAACTACTAGAAGCCATGCGATGTGATAAGGTGGTCTAAAACGCGGGATGCTATTTCAGGAAAATGATATTCAAAGCTAAATGCAAGACTCCCGCGATAATATAAGGAAAGATTGTGAATTATTCTTGTGATTTGAGACTACAAGGTGGTACCTCGGTAGTGAATCTTGTTGGTATTTCTCTATTGTTGAACTTGTCTTTGGTTGTTTTGTTTCCTTAGCATATCATTCCCTGTTTTCTCCATGTTGCATTATTTGCTTTAGTTCCGTGTAGTTAACCTTGATATGTTATTTGTTGTTTCAATTTTATTGCTATCATTATCACACTGCCATATACTTGTACAATTTTTCTTATTTATTCCAGTAGAGACTTGACCTGACCTCGTCACTACTCTACCTAGGTTAGGCTTGGCACTTGCTGGGTACCGCTGTGGTGTACTCGTGCTACGCTTCTGTACATCTTTTTTTACAGATCCAGGTACCTCCTACCAGCCTAGGTACTAGTGAGAGCTCAGCTTCGGAGACTTCAAGGTATGACTGATGGCGTCCGAATGCCTCCGAGTCCCCCTCTACCTAGACTATTCTATTTTCCTTATCCTTTTACAGACATTGATGTATAGGATTATTCGAAATTACTATTTAAAGCTTGTGACTTGTATTCGCCGGGTTTTGAAAGAATTATATATACTGAGTTGCAGAGTTTCTTTATGTTAAATTGTTGAGTATTTGAGAGTTAATTGTCATTTCAGTTATATTTCGCACGTTTTGTTACGTTTACCTAGTATTCGAGACTAGGTGCCATCACAACATCATACAGAGGGAAACTGGGGTCGTGATAACTATAGCAACCAAAAAATATTAGAACAAACGAGGCTGTTATAGAGATGTTTGACTGTAAATCAATAAAGATCATAATATTGCTAGGCAATTGTGTCTTTATACCTTAATCTGGGTAAAGGAAAAGGCAAGAACATAGTTAATTGTGTATAGGTAGAAATGTAGAACATTGCCTACAAATTTTGTTGGCATACATAGAATTTCGTATATATCTGGAAGAACATCATTAGCCTCTCTTTTCAATTTTAATATCGGTTTCCTCTGCTCTGCAAGCTATTGTTTGAAACTTTGAACACTTTGTTGTTACTACTATTATATTTGTTTTAGTACCTCAGAAATGCCAAGTTCCCTATTTACCCCATTATTTTAACTTGCACTTAATTTATGGATAGCACAGAAAATGTAACTGAGAACTAACCAATTGAACAAAATTCTTATATAATCTCCAGTAATTTACATCAGTTTCACAAGGACATAGGGCAATCTGATACTAAAAGAAACTCTTCTTTTAAGAACTTTACTTTCCGGGGACAAAGTTTGTGGCATAGGCCCAGGCGTTGTTGTTAACGGGGTCAGCAAGGTGATCAACAAGGTTCTCTAATGGACCTTTTCCGGTGACAATAGCTTGAACGAAGAATCCGAACATGGAGAACATAGCAAGTCTACCGTTTTTAATCTCTTTCACCTTGAGCTCAGCAAAAGCCTCTGGGTCATCAGCAAGACCTAATGGGTCGAAGCTACCACCAGGGTAGAGTGGATCGGTAACCTCACCAAGAGGTCCACCAGCAACACGGTAACCTTCAATAGCTCCCATCAACACAACCTGGCAAGCCCAAATGGCCAAGATGCTTTGTGCATGGACCAAACTTGGGTTGCCCAAGTAGTCAAGTCCACCTTCGCTGAAAATCTGGGATCCAGCCTTGAACCATACAGCTTCACCGAACTTGACACCATTACGAGCCAAGAGTTCGGGAAAGACACAACCAAGAGCTCCGAGCATGGCCCATCTACAGTGAATCACCTCTAGCTCACGGTTCTTAGCAAAAGTTTCTGGATCAGCTGAAAGTCCAGCAGTGTCCCACCCATAATCACCAGGAAACTCACCAGTCAAGTAACTTGGGGCTTCACCAGAGAATGGGCCCAAGTACTTGACACGATCAGGACCATACCATGGGCTACCAGAAGAGACTGGCTTAGCCTTGGTAACAGTCTTTCTCATAATAGCTTTTCCATTTCCAGTAATCTCGGAGGAAGATGGTGAGAGTTTTACTGCATTTCCAGCAAAAGAAGGG